>JAJEKV010000734.1:0-101118 GCA_021234155.1 Isoetes taiwanensis
TCCCATCTCCCCATACCGCCGATTTTATTCCTTTTGTACCGTTTTTTATGAATGATCCAGTCTCGCTTTTCGTTCGGAATTTAATTGTTATCTCGGTATGTTTACCTCTTCGCTGCTCTTGATCCGTTTCTTCCCGTTTTAAGCCCTTATCTTGAGTACTATGGGTTTGTGTCCCTCCCTCCTTCCCTATCTCGCCATTCCCTAATTCCATCTTTCCAATTTCTTTATTGCTTCTTCGTTTGCTATCACATAGTCTACTATGCTGCCCCATGGGCATTTGTGCTTGTGAACCGCCTGAAGATCCTCCCATCTTCTTAGTCCATTGCATATCAATGTATCATCCATTTTGTACATACCTCAATCGGTGTTTCTCCTCTCGCCGCCGTTCGGTTAGATGACGCGGTCTCGGCATTTGCCATTCCTCCCCTCTTATGGTCTGTGTCCACTGCCCACTCTCATTGTCTATCCCTGCTTTATGTGATTGTTTCCGTCCCGTCCTAGCGTTAATATCCCCCACTATGATCAACATTCCCTTATCCCTGTGTCTCATTACGATTTCTCCCATGTTCAATAGCTCCAGTTTATCACACTCGGGTGGATAGTATACTACTAGCAAGTACAGATTTATGTAATCAAGCAACACAACATTTATAAGCATGTATCTTTTATTAATGTCGTTTTCCACAATACATGCCTTCGATATCGCTATTCCTAATGTAACGGGGCTAGTCCTCTTGGCTGCCCCTTCCTATTTTATAGTTCTTTTCCCTCCAACGGTGAACAAAGTGTAGCCCGGTTCATCTGTAACCTCTTTTTGTGTGCTCCCATGTCTCTACCGGACATATAATATTCTCGTCTCGCGCGTTTCGTTTAGGCGTTCACCATCATCCCAAGGATATCCGTTACAATTCCGATTACCAGATCGTTATTTCTTCCTTCCTTTGCATCCCCCCGCTCCCCCCGGCCGCTCCATTATGTGTCCCTTTCCTTAGGCCGCCTTCCTCGTTAGTGGCTCCCTGGTCCCCTCTCTCCCTTTGTCGGCTTCATGTTCCCCGTCTAGGTCCCTTCCGAGCCTCTTTTTACGCCTCCCCATCCTAAGCGTGGTTTGTGTTAGAACTTTGGCTGTCTCCGGTCTATTGTCCCCTCGATGGTGTTATTTCCCTCATCCGCTTAGCTGGTTCTCGTCCTCTTACCACCTCCTTTTCTTGGTTCCCATCTCCCTCGGCTCCCTCGTTGGTCGCCCCTTCTTTTGCGCTGATTGGCTTGGTGGTGTGTTCTCCCGGTTCCTCGTTTGAGGTAAAGTTTCCCATTCTTACCCCGGCTTGTACTCCTTGCTCACCCCCCGACTTTCGCCCGTTTCTCTCTGTAGCCCCTGTCTACGCATGGGTGTCGTGGCCTCTTTGTACTTTCATTCCATTCCCCGAGTTTGAACCCCTAGTGGATGATTCTCTCTTTGGCCCAGCGTCCCTCATAGTCACATTTATGTGTCACCGCCCTCCCTCTCAAGCCCCGATCGTGTTGCTTTCACTATCACATTCTGTGTTCACGAAAAACGTTCTCCATTATCTCTGCGGTGACGGGCGTGTCTTCGTTAGGCCTCTCGGCACCCCTATCAGTCTTACATCAAGTTTAATCCTTTCCTGTTCTTTGAACTCCCACTATGTGCTTTTAATCCTATCAAAACTGCCAGCATCTAGACCTACTTGTTGCTTTTCTAATATCACCAACCTTTGTATGATTTTGGCTTTTTCTTTCTCCACCCTCTTCCATCCTTTTCGAATTTCCACCTACGTATCTTCCACCACACACGCGAGTTTTTCTACTTTCCTATTGCCTCTTTGTTACGTTTACATTCCAGTGTGTTCGCCCATCCCTGGGACCTGGCTTCTAGCCTTTACGTCCATCTGGCCAAGAAGTCCTGCGATCTTGCTTGAGTTCTTCCCCCGTTCCTTGTTGGCTAGCCATTCTTCTTTTTCTTTGTTATGGTGATTCCACCTCACTTATTTCTTTTCCCTCCTCCGCTCTCTCTCCTGTGCTTTCTTGTTTCCTATATCTCTTCTACGGGCTTGTTATATCTCGTTACTTTATTTATCCGTTTGGACCTTTTCCCCCCATATTCCATCATTTTTGAATTTCAAAATTCGAATCGTCCCATCTACTATATGATTACTGGGTGTTTGCGTCCGCTATTTACTATCGGCGTTTTTATGGTTGCTCCTCAGATTTGTATTCAATTCCTTGGATTCAGTGATTTTCGGTACCATATGAACTGTTTTGTTTTCTCTGTATCCTTCTGGGAGTGGTTTTTTTTGTGACTTTGGTGCACCAGCCGGAGGATTGAATCCTCCTCGTCGGTGTAATGCGGTAGGGGAGTTGCCTCCCACTATCCCGTTTTAGCAACCTCTCGTCTTTCCACTTCCATTTTCATTTCCATATAGGCCGTATGTCACGGTAATGCATTTGTTTGGCAGTTGGCACCAGCCGGTGGGCTATTCTCCCCACTCTGTCCTGGTGTATGGCGGAGACATCCGTCCCTCTGTCCCATAGCTTAGCCTTCCACCTTTTGCACCATCTACTCCTGCACCCCCTATCTTTCTCGGTTCTGTTCGGCTCCCCCCGATTTTTGTCATTATTAGCCCAACTTCTCCTTTTCACTTGTATTTCGGTTAGGGCCCTTTGTGTACGTCCGTGTTTGTACCTATCATTTACTTCCATGCAATTATATCTATCCTTTCCTTAATATTCACAACCCTCGATGCATCCTTGATGTCATCTATATATTATACTTTACATACTTTACATTCTACATTCCATACCCTTATTGTATTACTATACTTCTATTATTATTATATTTCTATATTTCTCGCCCCCTCCCGTGTGGGCCCATGTCAGGGGTCGTTACCACCTTACTCACATGTCCTCCTTTATCTTCAATCGTGTTTTACGCCAACCCCTTTATATGCTTCTTCATAGATTCATAAGTCTCCTATATTTGCCGCGATTGTTGACAATTAGCTAAATTGTTGTGTATCACCCAATATGTTCTTCATGATCCCTCGAAATGGTCTGCGGGCATCCTCGTTTACATTTGTTATCTTTGGTTTAGCTACATCATATTAGTTCACGAAATACTGTTATGTATGTTATGCGTCTCTTTTGCTTTAGGGAAAGAATAACCGATAATAGGACGCAAAGTTACTATGGATATCATCCGATGTTATATTTACTGGAAAAAGTCTACATTAAGAGGAGAGTTCTTCTCTCACGAACATTGTTTGTCTTTTCAGCCATTCTTACACAAATTTTTTCTCATGCAGACATACAAACAATCAGTTGTTTCCCTTCTGTATCATCTAAAAGTCGATGCCGTTTCTGAACCTGAACCTGATTCATTTGAACAAAGGGCTGTTTTGAAGCATAAATGAGAAACGTAAAAGCGAAAAGCGTAAAAGCGAGAAGTGCAAGAGGGCAAAGCGGATATAGGAGATAAAAAGGATAAAAGGCGAGGAAGATGAAAAGAGAAAAGAAAGAAAAAAAAGTGGCACAAAAGGAGAGCATGGCATGCATATGCTCTGGTCCTCCCCCGATTTCATACTTATCCGATTTCTTCCCCGCCCATAACTAATGCTTTAGCTTCTTTTCCTCGATAATTCCCGATCTTTTTAACTTTTGAGATTCCTCCCCATATCCCCAGGCATAAGAAATCGACGGGATTCTTCTCCACACAAAGAAAAATACTGACCTTGCCGAAATCACACACCGGAAGATTGTGCCGGATAGCTCGAAGACCTTTGTATGGCGGCGTGAACACCGCGATCTATTGAAGCATTGCATTGTGCGATCCATGTCTTGGCGCCTCAGAATCGATTTTTTTGTCGCCTAAAACTCAGAGTACTTCAAGCAACCCTAGAGTATCTTGGCTATCCGCATGGGTGAGCATGATGAATTACACAAAGATGCAGGGCGATTGCACTCTTCCGCGGTGATGCATGAAGGCAAGCCTGCTTTCGGGCACATACAACTGTCGAGGAGATACACCACGGGTTGAGCTCCTCAAGCTCCGGATTGAATGGCATGTCAAGTTTCACGGGGTGCCAGAGTTGGGACGCTTCTTGCCAATTTTCTGCTCCCCATCTACATTCACGAGAACCTTTTTCCCCTTATCCATATTTGATTCTGAGCTGGGACGGGTGCTAAGACTTGTTGGCGCGTCTTTGCTCGGCCGAATTTCCAGCGCCTCAGGATTAGGCGCTCAAGCGGACCGGAGAGACTAATTTCTAAATTCTAAAGGCGCCTTCACTATCACTCTTCTTCGTTATCCCAGATTATATATAGGGTTTTAGGATATTTAGGGTTTACTTAAAATATGTCGATTTTCGCCCTCTTGAATTCCAAATTCGTCTTAAATGCCAGTCTTGTCCTATCCTGTCCCAAGATTTTTCGTCTGTTAATCTCCGCCGCACATCCTTAGCCCTATATCTGACATGTGTACCTTCCCTATTCTCTCTATACTACTCATTATTATGGCTATCTGTAGCTGTCATGATCACTTCTACCCTACTCGTTAGTTTACGACCCTCCCCCCTTTTTTTTTTTTTTTTTTTTTTTACTCCTATTTCCTACTGCCACGTGCCCTATTCTTTGCCGTTCGGCCGTCGCCTAATGTTATCCCTCCACTTTGCCACGTTTCGCCCCCGTTGTTTCTAAATTCATTAATTAATTTTCCCGTTTTGATTTATTTTATTTTATGACTATCCTTGTTTCTCAACGGCTCCGAGATTTTGAATCCTCTGTCGTCGAACCTTTGAGCTCCTCTTCTCGGTGTCCTCCTGTATTCTACAGTCGTTATCGTTCCTTTGTCTACTTTGAATTCCAATTTATCTATAGCAACGATCTGTCCTGGTCTAATAGTGTTGTGTCATGCTCATGCACCAATTTCTATCTGTTTCTTTTTCGTCCAGATCAATCATACATTTGAATACTACATAATTTATTTCATAAGAAGTATGAACATAGTATAATTCTGACCAATTTTTGAGAAACTAATGTGTAAGAATCAGGAGAGATGGGAGATATGCACTTAGCTGGATATATAGCTGGGTATTTCCGTCCGATCGCCCCGCCGTCCGATCGCCGCCGCCGTCCGATCGCCGTCCGATCGCCGCCGCCGCAAAGACATTTAGATGGTCTATTACTGTTGACTATTACTGTTTTAGCATGCATAGCAGTATTCTTTGTTCTTTTAAGACTGGTCTGTCTCTGAATGGTATTTTTAAGGCCTAAGATGAGGAGATAATGGCTTAAACAAAGCGTATGGTGGTTTATTGCTTTGCAATCCACTGCAATCACTTAGTCTTAGTGCTGCCATGAATTACCACAGTAATTTATATTCGTATGACCTAGTTAAACTTAATCCTAACTCTCTTTTTACGCTTTAAATTGCGTGTATCGAGGCAGTGAAGGGGATAACTCAAAAGATCCCATGACACCGCTAGTCGCCATGATTACCCATTAGGCTAATTTTTGGTTGGTTTACCGCAGTATGCGGGATCTTTTGCTCTTTGCAATGATATTTCTGTTTCAACATTATGGAGCCGTCTCACATATGAAGTATTTCTTCAAGGATCTGTGGAAGCTCTACTTTTCTACTCCTCTATTTCTTGAAAAAACTTAGTTGTAAATTGTCTTAGTAACAAATGACTTCTACCCATTGGGTAAATTGTTTCCATGCTTTATATTAAAGTATGAAAATGTATTGATTATTATTTCGTTTCACATGATCTATGGTACCAAATCATTGCTTAGATGTATGTACACCAGTATAATCTAAGGCTGCTAATTGAAGGCCAAATTCTCAAAAGGGCTTTTGGTCTTAGGGTCAGGACTTGTCTTGACAAAGGTTTTTTTTTTTTCCTTTTTTTTTACGCAACTATTTTTGCCGGACACGGGAATCCTCAAGGAATATATTCATCGAATCTTGCCTATAACAATTATATAGGCTAGACTACCCGTTTTTTTTTCCTCCAATACTTTGTTTTTGACATGTTGTGACTATTTTGTTGTTTGATCGCAGACATGCATTGTTAGATTTTTCTTCTCTCTGGGCCTAGGCTATAGCAGACAAGAGATTGTTTTAATTCTGGCATTGTATGGCCAAAGCATGGCAATAAGCCTTGCATTTGAACCACTTATCAAAGGTAAAGTATTTATAGAAGTTGATGAAACCCAACATTTGAGTGGGGCCAGCTTGCTATCATTTATGTGGAATTCTGCTTTGGATGTGGAATTCAGACCGCCATACCTATATTTATTCATACTTCTTAATTCTTGCCGTAAGCCATGTTCTATGTCAATTTGCAAAAGCTAGTTTATGGGGAATCCGACTCAAAAGACATGCTAGATGATCTTTTAAGAACTCAAGGTGCAATAAGGTGAGGCCTTGAATCTGGACAAGGATGAATGTGCCAACAACTTTTTTGTATAGATTGAAACATATTATATCTATATCCATCTAACGAAGTAGCAGGGCACATAACATGAATCTTGACAAGACAATCTCATCCTTAGAAATGCAACTAGCATCAAGTCTAGCAACTCAAGTTAGTTTCAATGGTCCTAGTGATACACATGCAGTTGAACCTACTGAGGCCAGGCCTAGGGCTTTTGCTGTTGTTGGAAAATATCGCCATTAGCAATCAAAAGAGGAGATTTTATTTCTGGAACTTGGCTGCCAAGAGATTTTATAACATTTCATTGCTGGCATATGTTTCAGTATCTTCTTTCAAGTAAGGTAACCCTTTGCATCTTATTTCTAGCACAAAAGCTTAGACAGCTAGAAACGAAAAAAACCGTTGTTGTTAGATTTGTCATTGGTCATGAGATGTAACATACTGATTTATACAAAGTTGCAAGTTCTATTTCTAAATCTTGTTGCTTGCTTTTGTAGTACAAGTTAGACTAGGCAATTGATGCAGAAAATGTTCAACATGGAATTTCTGGAATTTGTCCCATAGGACCATGTTGAAGACTAGCATGAATCACTTGCAAAGACCAGAACTTATTTCTCAACATTTGTACCTAAATATTGATGTTGATGTTCAGGTTGATGGTTATATTCATGTGAATTTAGGTACGGTTCATTGAAATTCTAAATGAATCCACTTCTACAATTTACACAAATGAGCGATAATCATTTACACTAAGCAAATTACAAGAATATGCTAATGGTAAGAAATGCGAAGAAAGGGACAAAGAGGAGGAAAAAAAAAACAATTCAAGTAACATTGTGTTTTGTGAATTTGTTGTTGTATTAGAATGTGGTGTTGTCCCATGGTTAGGTAATACAATTTGTTGTATTCCTTGTTATAGACCCCGCAAAAATATTTATTCATCTTATCTTATCTTATCTGATCTTAAAAGTCAAGGTGGAAATGTTTGTGTTTATCTTATCTTATCTAAAGTTCATCTAAACACAGAACTCATATAAATCCCACTTTTTGAATTTAAACTTATGACATGCATCCATATATATGTGGTTACAAATGTGGGTCTAAAATAACTTATTCGGACATAGCTCTAAAGCTTTTGTTTGATATTTGCTTTTTTAGGCTAGGCCATGTTTTTTCAAGTCAGATTTGACATCATATACAATAATTGCATTTGGAAAAAATTTATGCTAAACAGTCACAATCTATTTACCTTTTTTCTAAAGAATCTCGATGGCCCATGATGATGCTTTAAATTTCTTGTTAGCTCCAATAGATACAATTGTTTTTACACCATCATTTTAACAAAGGTAATTTAAATCACTATAATAAATGTGGTAATTGCACCATCTTTAGCTAAGAAGGGGAGCATCTTTATCTCTTGACAAATTCTCGCAAACTTTGTCTTTGCCTTTGACAATTGATAGAGACTCTCATAAGATTTGATTGTGCTGTAGATTATAAAAGACATATGGGTGTGTCTTGGCTGTCATATGGCCATAAAGACTTTTTTTATATTGGAGGACGTCATTCTATTTCATCATCACATCATGAGTACATTCTACATCACTTTATTCTAAGTATCACATGGATGCCAATCCACTATCTAGGTGTGATATGCTAGGAGCTGCTTTGCATGTGACTATTGAGGACATTATATATGGTAGGTTTAAGGTCTCTACTACAGGACCGGTTGGTCATACTTGAACACGTGACCTTGGGACAATGGATTTTTAAGGTCCCCATTATTAGATCGATATTGGTCATGTTTGAATTCGTGACCTGAGGTGTGGCAATTTAAGGTCCTGCCACTAGACCATGCCTCGAAGGGCAAAAAGATGGTTGCCGAAATTCTTAAGAGATAGAGAGATTACAATGGAGATACATATTTGTTTTAATCGTTTAAGGAAGATATATGCTCATGTGATGATTACTGGTGGAGTATTAGCGTGTATGCAAGGAAACAGGAGAAACATTTTGGGGCGTCTTTTGAAAAACACCTTCTGAACCATGTCTAATCATGTCTGACGTGAGATATTTATTTTGTTTACACTTGGTCTCACAATGAAGTGAGAATACTTCTACAAGTTAATCTACAAGTTGCCTACCAGGTGCAACTTAGTAGGAGAAATGTAATGTTCTTGTTATAATACGCCAAGGTTGCATATTCATGGTATGAAAGTCTTACACAAATATCTAAAGGATTAGGTCTATTTGTGAGGAGTAATAAACCCACTACCAAGAATTCCATTGCTTCTTATGTTTAACTACTCCTGTTGCAAAATGCATATGTATTTGCTGTTCTTATTTTACTACATCGCTCTTTAACATTACCAACCACCAATAGATATGATGTAGCAATGGTGTTGATTTGCTTCTACTTTATCAATCTCTTGCGTCTACTTCATCATTTGGAATCTAGTACCATTTCATTTTGGACATACCCATCTTTTTTATTTTGTGCTTGATTCGTTGATTTGAGGCCTTTGGAGAAAATATGGTGACATCTATTCCCATCATAAGTGCAGCAGACCTAATGTACAAGTTATCATTGTTTTCAAATGGCAAGCCCTCGATGCGTCAACATCTTGTTTTCAGTATTTATATGTTAGCAAATGCGAGAAAAATTAAAATACAATTACTTTCTTGTTTTATTGTCCTGCAATTAATTGACCATAAATAAGGCAAGGTAAGGTAAGCATTTTTATTTTGTACCATATATTAGATAATTTGAAACATTTTGTTGGGAACAATCATCTGTACATTATTATTCTGAATAAGAATCAGATAACAGTTTGAGAAAGAAAAACTACGATACAACATTTTTTATGTTTAACCAGACTCGGAACTTCCACACTGATAGCATTTTGCAAAAATTCCAAATGCATGGATTTGCTCTCGAAAGTGCGTGATGCTTGACCATGATCCAAGTCCAATGGTAGTAATGGTCACCCATAACACCACTCCCAAATTTATACAATAGACACCTATCCAAGTTGGCATCCAAAAAGGGGGCTTTTCTATAGCAGTCTGTAATACCCAGGTTAATGATTTAGTTAGCTTATTTGGCACTACAGATTGCATCTCTTAATAAAGGTTCATGACCAAGTTTCATGATAGAGCAATAAAATGCAAATGATAGTGGTACTCACCTGACGAGCGAATGCATTTCGATAGTACATCATATGGGCAGTGCATGGCAGTATGTACACTATGATACTGCTAACTAAAGCTCCAACCAAAGAATTGATTGCACCACAAAAAGGAACCATCAATGCAATGAACCACATGGCAAAAATAAGAGGAAGTCTTGATGCTGATCTGCGCAAGTATGACTTTTGAGAATGTATCCCAACCACCTTCTCCCATAGTAAATTGTTTGGCAGGGATATCATGCTGAATTCAATAAACTTGAAACTTAGGAAGTGTTAGCACTACTGGTTATGATACTTTAAAAATTTGCTTATTTATAAACCACTAGGCTTAAACCTGGTGTATTAGCATAAGTACTGCAGCTGCATCAGCGGTATTTGGATTTCGGAAGAGCTGCCAGTGCAATGGAGATGTTAACCATCTTGTCTCCATATGCCCAGTATACAGATGTGGCTGACGGTATTGTTAGAGTGAATATGTACAATATTGCACAAACATATACCCATTTGTAGTTTCTTGGGTTTCTCATGGGGTGCATGATCTCACTGTATGCATGTATAATTAATTGTCAATAGTTGATTAATTTGCAAATTTAGCAGGGCTAGAATGTTACACTGTTAGTGCATGTCCACCAAATGTGTACACTAGGTTTGAAGCGCCTGAGAAGTAATTTATATAGCTTACAGGTCCTCTGTGTGTGACATCTTCTTGCTATGGCAAAGAAAACAACATGGCTTTCTTAATATCATGTAGCAAACATGCCGATGTTGCTAAGGTACAAAAGAAGGAAAGAGAGAAATAACCTGTCCATGAAGTATGGAACCAATGGTCATATACCATGCAGTATAGGTAGTCATCACAATTCCTGTGAAGGAGCACATGCGGTAGTTCCGTGTAGTTGGAATAAGGGCACTAAATAAGCCACCAGTTCCAAGGATCAAGGTCCATGTTCTCTTATCTAGCCTATCATCTATATAGTATGCAAGGCTGCAAGAAGGTAAAAAAAGATGGAGCTGCTGGTTCGATTACTATATATAAGCACTAGTTACATACCTGCCACAAGCAATTAGCTGTATAGTGGCTGTCAAAAACAAAAGGGTTACAGATGAAAGCAGAACTGCTGCTTTCCAGAATGGACCTAGAAGGCCATCTACAACCTCAAAAAACTAAATCCATTGTAAGTAAAAACCTGTGGAAGACATCATACAATTTGCTACTAATGTATACCTGAATATGATGATTCTTGAAGTCAACCTTTTCAATTGTTTCTTTTTTGTGTCTGTAATCTGCATACAAACAAACTACCATATAGGAAGTCCAGCAGCCCATGAAACCATATAGAAATTGAAATGCAATGCCAGAGGCAAAACCCAGCTGAGAGAATGAAGATGGCAGTGTTAAAAGGACCTGAGCTACCTATAAAAGAATAGAAAGACAGCGTTTGACAAAGAAATAAAGTATAGAGGATGAAAAGTGCATATAGGGCAGACCTGGACACTACTTGCAGTAAACCAGGCATCACAAGAAGAGCCACCATTCCACACAACTTTTGTAATCTCTTCCTTCCAATTTGGTGCAGGTTTCAGAAATTGGCTACCTTTTTTTGCTGCATCATCGAGTTGTGGATCACCGTTACCGTTCATTGTACGAGGAAGAACACTAGTTCGAGTTAGTAATACATTGCCGAATGTACACAGGTATATGTACAAGACAAGACGAATTCATTTTTCCTCCAACCTTGAATGAAATATTTCTTTAACTGAATGAGAGTCTGGCCCTCTCGGCATATCTCTGAAGACTCATATTCATCATAGTCTTGGTGTTAAAGACTCCTATTCATAGTCTTGGTGTTATCTGGTCCAAGTGTTGATTTGTCATGGGGGACCAGGTACATAAGTATTTGTGTGGTTCCATTTTAATCACGCGGTCATTGCAAGAACAATGTCTTTAACGAAGGTTGTCACATAGTGGCGACTAATGGATGGGTACATCATGTGCATTTTGCTTTGGAGTAGCTTCATAAATCAAATGCAAATAATATAGATTGATTTCATTATTGTCATCCACGAGTCTCGTCCACGCATTTGATTTAATTCTGTAATACTTTAATAACAGAGAAGAAGTTGAGGGACGAAGAGCCTCATTTTCAACTCGCCTAGAAAGCCAAATATGTTTTGATTGTTATGTTGGTGTAAGAAGATAGCAAACTAGATAGATCTCCACTCACAACATGATAACACTTTATGCTGACACCAAAGGTTAACAAGGACAACAATATATGGTAATTAGACATGTAAGCATCACATCTACACACAGAACTTACAATTTATATAGTTTTAAATGATAATTTCCAAAAGTGTCGGGTGCTATATTCATGATCTAATGTTATTAGATTGGATATATATTTGTGCAAGATACACTTGTAACAAACATAAAGTAATAGTCATTGTGTATTTTCTCCTTATTGACTCTCTTGTATAAAGTGAGAGTCCTTGTTTTTTGGTTATCACTGTTGGAGGAGTAGTGATAATTAGTTATCAGTACTGGAGGAGTACTGCTTACTAATTATCAGTACTATTCCACCCATATAAGCCCGATAAGGTGGTTATCGGTCTTTGCCTCGGCTGATAACCAAAAATGCGTGGTCGCCTCGGCTGATAACCAAAAATGCGTGGCCTCGATTGTACGTCCTCGGCCAGATATTTGGTACGTAAGGCCTCAGCCCAGCCTTCGGCCCTAACGGGCCGCGGCCTTATATGCCAAATACCTGGCTTCGGATGTACAACCTCGGTCCCGCATCTTTGGTTGTCAGCCTCAGCCAGACCGATAGCCTTACCTTTAGGAATCTTAGCATGCTTCGTATTTGTTTCAAAAGGATGTGAATTTATCTTTACTTTGTGCTGTCATGATTACGAATTTTGGGCAATCTAGACATATATAATCAAGAGCTAAATTTTTTATTTCTGTTGGTCGCCATGGGATTTTTCTGAACCACAATCTAAGTTTAGGTTTTCATGCCCCGTGTTCCAAGCTTAGTAACATGTTGCGGCTCTAGCTTCTCTGCAACCAAATTTAAAGCATCGATTTGGCCTAAGAATTTTCATTCATTGTCTTTATTGATTTGTATTCGGATCTCTTGAACAACTGGCAGATGCTGCCATTTTGACTGCTATAGTTAAATCGGCATGTCTCAAATACTAGCAATCCTGCAGCTCTGGTCTGCTCACTCTAGAATAGGTTTACGTTATGAAGGAATCAGGCAAAGCATCTTATTTACTTTCTTTGTTTTATTAGGTCTCTCTAGAAGGCCAGTAACATGGAGAGCTGCTAAGTGTGGGTAAAAAATTGTTGATAACAAAATAGTGGGCCTGTAGTGATGGCATATGAGATCAAGCCCCCTCTCACTAAGATTCTCAAATTAGACACGAGCGCAGAGCTTGAAAAGCTCCTTGAAAAGGCCATTCTTCAAAACCATGGCTCAAATTTTGCCATTACTATAAGTGCAAATTCATGTGATGTTTGGTCCATTTGATGCATGATAACATGCAGTAAACTTTTGCTGTCTTTCCTTTTGTTCTATGTTGCCAAATATATGGGACCAAATGAATCCTAACTACTACGATAGGATTCTGAAAAAAGATTCTCTCTATCTGATGGCTTGCCAGGACTTGAGAATAGAATATAATAGAAGTGATTAGTCCAAATAATTTAGGACATCATAGATAGATAGATAGATAGATAGATAGATAGATAGATAGATAGATAGATAGATAGATAGATAGATAGATAGATAGATAGATAGATAGATAGATAGATAGTATTTTAACGTCACGCCACGAGGCAGCATCCAACTGGACATGTGACCACACACCACACTACATTGCTTAGTTGGGCCTTGCCCCCAACCACTTTACATTGCGTCTGTGGGAGTTTAAAATTGTATAGGAAAATAGGTTTATGCAATTTAGCCAATGTGCACGGTAATTTTGTGTATTGCAAATACAAAGGCATGTCCATATTGAGAATGACTATGTTAAGAGTAGATTCAATCACAACATTATAGCTACAATAAAGATTGCAATATCAATGCATTTATTTGCAAGGGTGCCCAGAATTCATGCATTGAGGTTAGAATCATGGAACTAGTTGGTCCCCTATCAAAGATGCTTACCAAGGTTGTAACCCATGCCATCTACAAATGATGTTTATGAAGTAGTTTGCAACGTTTAAAATAGTATGTATAGTGCTACATTTACATGTTCCTATCTTTGGAACCAAGATAATGAAGCCACTAGAAATGAAAGGATATAAATGGTCAGCTTGCCAAAACCCATGCACAAGAGGCGTTATGGCTTTCTTGAAAATGTGCCAGAAATAAATATAAAACTCAGCAAGAAAACCATCCAATCCAAGGGATTTACCAAAGCTATTGAGAATCTTTAGAATTTCATTCTCTGTAGGAAAAAGGTAATAGAAGAATCCATACTTTCAACATGATTAGGAAGAATAGAGTCAATCAAAGAGCATCCATAAAATCATTAGAAGGGATAGGCTGACAATAAAAAAGATCTCTGTATTTACTATAGAAGGTATTAGCAATGTCAGTTTGATTGGTATGAGAAGAACCAGAATCATCCTCAACCTCAGACATAGTATTTCTAAGGAGCCTACTTTTTGCCATCCTGAAGAAAACATTTGTGCTCCCATAATTCATTTCATTTATATATTTAATCTTACACCTTATAACAGCATTTTTAGCATCCAACTCTTCAATATTTCTAATATTCTCTCCAGAATCTCTTCACCCAACTGCAGGTTTGAGTTATAGGCATCACTGTGTAACAAGAATCTAATCTTTTTCATATGTTTAAGCAATTTGTTCTTGACATTACAACTCTCATCGTGTTTGGTCTTTGACCATCTTCCACTCCTTAATCTTCTTAATCTTAATATAGAAGCTCTTCATAAATTTGGAATTATCATTCATGCCATTATTCATATCAAGGTCACTAAGAAAGATTCTAAATTGAGAACAAAACTTTTCATTAAAAAGTAAAGTAGTATTAAACTTATAAGGAATATTCCCTATTCTCTGAATCTAAGATCTGAATAATGTGAGAGGTATGTAAGAATTGTGGCTGATGATCAGATATAGAGGACCCTCATCACTGGTAGCATAGCTATTATCCCAAATAATAGAAGAAGGATTAGTGATATAAAACCTATCAAGAGCACAGTACACCCTCGCATTATCCTTTTGCTTATTAGATCAAGTAAAGGTGGAGGTAGAAGAGGGAATGTGAATAAGATTAGTGTCAGAAATAAGAGCATCCCAATTACTTTTCTCAGTGTGAGTCATATTGATCTTATTACTTAATTTCAACTTCCAAGTAGGAGTATTATTGAAGTCCCCTGCCACAATCTAGTCATTAATAATTTGGGAAGAAAGCCAATTAATAATCTCAATCCAAATAGGCTCTTTATCCTTGGGATTAGTAGCAGCATAGATATTAATGATCCCAAAGGAGTTACTAGAAATAGAAAGAGTAACAGACTGCCACATTTTGGAAGGGCTATTATAGAAGTGATGATGCTTTATGTCATTCTTCCAAATAATGGCTAATCCCCCACTAGCACCACAAGATTCAATCCAAATAGAAGAAGACCCAGGATATCCAGTCACCTAAATTAGCACTCTCAAAAGAATGAAGTTTCAACTCTTGAAGAAGGATGATGTCTGCATTATAATGCTTAATCTGTGCTATAGCATGTCTCCTTTTTAAGGGACCCTTAATTCCCCTTATATTCCAAGTGAGAATCTTCATATAAAGAGGAATATAAAAAAGGATAGGAAAGGATGGCAAGTTACTTTCTGGCTCTTCTAAAGGCTTTCTTATTTTTCTTACTTCTAATGTCTTTATGAGCACTCCTTCTTTTTTTTTTTTTCCTTTTTACAGTTTCACATACTAAAGCAGAAGGACTGCCATGTAAATACTCTTCCTTATCCCAGTTTTATTTATCACACCCAAAGTCCTCACCATTCTTATTCTTATTCTTAAACTATCACTAGAGTCAATAGAGCCCCCATGAATAAAATGAAACATCTTATTAATTTTAGAATTATTCATTGAAGAAATATTGACTTGCCTGATATCTTCTCCATTTTGAGGGATCCTTGTCTCCGAGCCCAATATTCCTATCCCTGAATCCATTTTCTGGAGTTTCTGCCACATATTTAGTCTCTTGAATAATCTCATTCTCATTCAAAGGAGGCTCCATCTCTTCCACTGAATCTTGTTGCATTTCCAATAGTTGAGGGGTCCCCACGAATGGATTACCATGATAAACTCCTTCCTACAGAGAGGCCATCTAATCTGCAAATTTATCTGAGATATTGGGAGAGTTCTTTATGAACTCGATGGCAAGAGTATCTAAATCAATCAAGGAAGGCAAAAGGGCAGATGCCTGGTACTCTTGCATGGAGGAGTTGAAAATAAAGTGAACCCAATAGATGTACTCAAATTCAAATTATCATCTTGTTCATTATTGAGGTTAAACAATCCTGATATGTATTTTGTGACATTCCAGGTATTTATACGGTATACGTATGCATACCATGACACGTCACCAATGTGTAACTAACCTGTAACTAGGCCCTAGGGGTCGATTGGGATTACCTAAAATGGATTTTGTTAGCTATGCTAATAAAATTAATGGATAATTATGAATTTTATTAGCATAATTAACCTAATTATGCTAATTAGGGCATAATTAGTTAAATGTCACCAATAAGGGAGTGCCACCTGGCCCAAATCGATTGGCCAAGTGGGACTTTCTATTTTGGGTGGGGAAATAGGGGTCCTACCCCCCACTTTTGCCCAAATTCGAATTAGGAAGAGAGGACGAGCAACAGCTACCAGCCTTACCCAGTTTTTTCCAGTCTTGGCAACAGACCCAAGCTATGGAAGCCTTCCGTGATAACGGCTCCAGCCAAGAGGCTGGTTAGTCCCTAGATAGCTTCTATTTCGGCTAACACTTCTTTGAATAGATGGAATGATTAAATTCTCTTTCGTATGTTGTTTTGGATGGTGATGGATACTGAGATGGTGTTTATATTCTTTCTTTCTGCTCCCTCCGTGTATTGGGGTTAAGGGAAGGGTAGAGACCTAAAGGCCAGCTAGAAATAGAGATGTTCCTAGCTAGAACCCTTAAAACCCAGTACTTGCGGCCTGTGCACAAGAGCCAACCTGGCTGAGGATGCTATGACGTGGTTCAACACCAAATAATGAGTATGATGGTGAATCGGGGGTGGGGTCCTGCCTAGCGCGGCTGCAAGACTCCTATAGTGTGCTAGGCTTATAGCCGGTCACTGTGCCTATATAGACGCCCTGGACTCGAACGGGTTGGTGAGCCGGCCTTTAGATTTAGCGGAGTAAGTCGGGTACGGATGCGGGGGTCACTGATGTGGCACGTGTTCTCTAGCACACCCAGGGATCCATCATACTCGGGGAGGGGACGCCTCTCTGACTTGCCTCATCGGACCGGGGAGATGTAACCCGGAGTAGTCCTGTAGGGTGATTTCTTGGGATTGCATCTCCGGAAGGCTACAAGCACGTCATAGCATGATTCAGCCTATCTGCAAAGTGTGCACATGAGGGGCGGATGGAGTTGACTACCCTAGCCATTGTCTTATGCTAGCCAACACCATGTTATACTTCCGTCTGCTGCTATCTTGAGGCCTGGCCGTCAGTTGACCCCCTTGGAGTCTGAGCCTGGGGTAGCGCCTTGTTATGATATATTGTTCATATTATTGATGGTTGTACTTCTCTTTCATTGATGGTGATGGATGGGCCACTCTTCGTGGTGGTATATTATTTTAGCATGATTGTTGTATGCTAATGTGTATGTGCTTCCACTATATAGGATTTCCCATAGAGGACGTGGGACGAATGACACCTCCGTGTTCCTCGCCCGGACACTTGGCCATCCCAAGTGGTCCGAGTATGACGGAGGGCCTTACCATGGTGATGTAGTCGCCGTGGAAGGGGAATTCCCGTATTTATACGATGGGAGCATCGTATAGATTCTGGGAGCGTCACATATTTGAAGATTTTACCTGTTGCTGTGAATCTTCTACAGCCTGATTCTCATCAGTTATTTGACCATGCTCCTCATTGATAATAACCTTAGAATTCTCAGACACCTAAAGAGTCACCTGATTCTGTTGAAGTGCCTTTTTGGATGGTGACATGCCTGTGAATTAGGATTGACATCTAGAGAAATTCCCTTCTTAGATTTAAGAATAGTTTTTTACTTGTACTTTTGTTCTGGAAAGTCCACCAGCCTGCAAGAATACTGCCCTTTGTCCTTAGTTTTAGCATCTTGAATGATTTTATTCAAGGCTAAATTCAAATTTTGTGTAGCAAGATTAGATTGAACAGGAGCTTTGCCTTTAACAAAAGCTTGAATTTATTTGTAGGAAATGAATTTGAGCCCTCCTTAGTCAGGGAGTAGTAATTGCCATGATGATCAACCAACTCATTGGATACTTTATGTTGTTCCCGACCCAATCTTTGTTTTTTATCTCTCTTGCAGCTGCCATTTACTCTTGTCCACTTGAAATCATCTCCCTCTGGCAATTTGTTAAAGTGGTTCTCATCTGTTCCTCCCCCCCTTCCAAGTACTCAAATGGTCTTGTTTATTCGACCCAAAACCATTATTTTCTTTTGGATCTAATCACTACATGTTCTATCCACAATCTGGCATTCATATATAGCATAATTTCCTGATGCAATTGCTTCATTTGTAGTAGTACTTCCCTTACATTCAGAATACCAAAAATGCCTTTGAAAACATTTTTGACATTGTGCGGGCAATCCAATCTGAGAGATAAAGAAGAGTCTACACATAAGGCATTTTTTTAAAGGAATGGATAAAGGAATATCTTTTGATAGATCAAGTTGCACAAAAGATCTAGGAGGCCTCGATGGAGAGTATTCCGTGGAAATGTAGGTATCAATTGAGTTGAAAAGGAGCCTGAAGCATTCTTCATCCCAGTAAATAGAATTTCGAGCAAAAAGAGATGTGGAAGCAATGTATATGTTACTCATCTTCTCATTATCATGCTTAGGATGCCACTTTAAGAAGCAAAGTTGGGAAGTCTCAAAGGCCAAAGGTCCATGGTTTAGAAATAAATTAGCAGAGCTTGGATTCCCACTTTCGATCATAATGTATGGATAGTTAAGCTAGTAAATAGCGTGAATAATAATACCCTTATGCATATTAAGAAGAAAGGCCCAAAGTTTGTCAAGTTTAAGGAAATACCATTGTAGAGATCCCTATCTTCTAGGGACGGATTTTGCTTGAGCATGGTATCCACAGCTTCATCCGAATGAATTTCTTCATTTGCATGAGGAATATCATATGGAGCCAGCCTTTGAGTAACAGGATCATTGTCATGCATGACTCCGAAGCAGTCGGGGTCAACAGAAAGGTTATTCCAGATAGGGACTTCATGAGATACAGGATCCATGGAGGTCTTTACTTGGAGCAGATTAGCAAAGTTTCCAAAAAGAAATGATTTTTTGGAATTTTTTTGATAGGAATGAAGATGTTGAAGCAGAGAAGAATGATCAGAGGGCAGGAGATCGGCAAAGGCATGTAGAAATGCCAAATATTTAGGGTTTTTGGGGGGGGGGGGAGTGAAATCCATAAGGGCAATGTAGGAGGAAACAACAAAAATACATGCAGAATTCAATAAATCTAAGGGAGCGCAAGGAGGGAAAAATGAAAAGCAAGAGAGAACAATAACTTTGAAAAGACTTTAAATAAACAAAGATCAGATTGCAACCTTAATTGTCATCATGAATCAAAGAAGCAGAAGAAAATTAATGACCCGATGCCGAGCTATGATGAAATTCCTTCCAATTGAGATCAGTCTTACTTGGAATAAAATTTTGAATTCTGCCCAATCACAATGAACATGAAATATACATGAAGGAACAACTTTTTTCGATCCCACAAAATTTTTTCAGCTAGGAGTCGGTGATTTCAATTTCAAATTCCACTGTGCTAGGAATAGAGGAGTATTCTAAAGTTAATAAGTTATTCGAAAATACTTGCTGAATGATCAATGAGTTCCAAAGTTCTGTTGGAGAGCCCTTCAAAAACCACAGGTGATTCCTTTTTTTTTCCTAATAATTGTAAAAATTTTGGTATCCATATGAAGGTTGGGCACTCAGGAGTCTAGAAATTGCTAACCATCTGCAGCTGCAGCAAAGAATTGGTCCAAAGATTTGGATCAAGCAATGAAATTTCGAGAACCTTGAGCAGTTTTGTCCAAGAAAGAGATAATTTCGCAAAGGACAAAAAAAATCAAGAAAACATGTGCTCTTGTCATTTTTTTTTGCATTCTAACCGTCAAAATTTATCGATGTGGCTTTCTCTCATTTGTATTTTCTCTCTTCTCCTCGCCTCTCTTAGTTAGCTTGCTAGTTTTGACAATGAATTTGATTTATCTTTATATAATGATAAGAAGATATATGTAATTGTCAGAACCATTTCCATAGTTAGTTTAGACAGCTATAGTTTTTCCATGTCCTTTAATACCCCTTCTTTACCTTTCCTTCTCATCAGTTCATCTACATCTCCTTTTGCTTGTGCCATAGATCATCTTTCCCACCCACCCATCCACCCTGTATGAGAGTCTGTCTAAGCATTGGGGTAGACCTTTTTACCTATTCTGTGATAAGACCCTTGCATCCTCTGATCCTGAATTTTCCTCTTATGCATAATGTTATTGGAGCTTAGTGGCTCGGGCGGCATTTGTGGCTAATGTGTGGCTCTTATGTTGTGCCATATACTGTATTTTAGTGAAGCTTTGTGGCTCAGGCAGCATTAGCATCGTGGCTGACGTGTGGCTCTCGTTGTGGCATGGTGACTTTGTGGAAGCTTTATGGCCCTTGTTGTGTTTTAGGGAGCATAATGGCTTGGGCAGCATTAGCATTGTGGCGGATGTCTGGCTCTCACATTGTGGCTCATCTTGTGTTTTAGTGGAGCTTTGTGGCTTGGGCAGCATCAACGTTGTGGCTAAGAGCTTTCTGACTCATGTTGTGGTTTTTAGTGGTAATGGAGATGCTCATAATATTTGTGACTCTTATTCAGCCATATGCCAACATTTGTTTGTGTGGTTTTCATACATATATGGTTGTTGTAACACTGTCACTTCATGTGCAGATTGATAGTTCGTGAGGTCCTGGTAGTTTTTTTTCACATCTTGTGATTTTAGGCATGCTCTATCAGCCTTGTGTTAGGAGAATGAAACATAATTGTGAGGCATATATGAGAGTCACAGAATCAAAATTATCATCTTTGTTGAAGCTTTGTTGTACTCAGTGGGTTTTTCCTCGAAAACCCAAAAGGGCGAGGCTTCTTAATCCTGATTATAATGATTACACTTTCAAAGTATTCGATGTAGTATGTAGCATTACTTCTGGTTTAGCGTTATGACTCATATTGTAATTTTCTTGTCGAGATGCCCAGATGTGGCTTTCATGTTTGGTTTTTTAGTGGAGATGCCCAGCATTGTGACTCACATTTTGGTGTTTTAGCGGAGATCCCGAGAGCATTATGGCTCATGTTGTGGTTTTTTAGTGGAGATTCCCAGATGTGGCTTTCTTTCCATTGTGTTTTCTCTTTTCTCCTTGCCTCTCTTAGTTATCTTGTTGCTTTTGACAATTTAATTTATCTTCTTATAATGATAAGAAGATAAGTACGGGCCGGCGAAGATTTGGGCTCGAAGGGCCCGCACTTTTCAATATAACACACCCAACCATATAACCAAAACAAGAACCCCCCTGCACACCCCCTCGGCTTGGTGCATATTCACATGAGGGGCGATACGGCATCGAGAGCCCCTTGTTTATGTATAATACATGTATAAAGACCAATATCTTTAGGTATCCCTTTGAAACCTTAGGTTATGTTATTAAGTTTCCTATATGATACATCCTAACTTCTAGGAGTATATCGCACAAATGAGGAATGTTGCATACAACTCGAACTGTAGAATAACTCACGAATATAGCCATTCGACAACTCTTTATGACCGAAGGCAAGCATCATAAGAACCTAGGTTACTAGAATGTTGGTTACATCCATCACTACCCCATACTAGTGACACATCAGCACCTGAAATTCTACATTAGACAAGCCATGCTCATCTACACAAGTGCCATGCATAAAACTCCCTTGTAAGAAGCAAATAAAGAGCTTTAATGTCCTCTGCATATAGATGGGATTGCTAATCATCCTACTAATCAAGCAATAGGCCTACTCATCTTTCCATACAAGCAACAAGGAATTGTGAATGGAAAACCAGTGAATCACACAACCACCTAGATACCTAAGGGAGGGGGTCTGACAATATTTATTGGGTTTACTTCAAGTTTATGCTAGACTGCCACAAGCAGGCCTTATTGTAATTTGTTCTTTACCAAAAGGTGAGAACCCACCTATGCGTCACCCAACACCTTTACGTTGTGATTAGGAAATCCCCAACATCCTCCTAACAATTCGGCATAAGCAATCCCAGGTTATCAATTCCGCTCAATCCCTTACTTGCTCCATAGCTCTTCCTTCTATTCTCTGTAATTTTTGTTCTTTCATAGCCACCACCTTTTTTATTTTACCTTTTCCACGTGACAGAACCATGTGGCAACCTTTTGGTAGCAGGTTGCTCTACAGAAAGTAGGTCTGACAGCCCCTGATCTGCTTGAGACCAGGCCTGCAATCAGGCAGCGTGCTGTAACATACATATTGGTGGCATCCCAACATTTGAGGTATTATCTTTTTTTAAATGGTAATCCAACCATTGTTTAAAAAACCTTAAGCATTATTATGGTAAATTATATTTAATGCCTACATATTTATCAATGCCCTAGGCATAAAATATATCATCCAAAACTAGCATTCCCTAGCCTATGAATTTTCAAGATCCACCATAGCATTAGAACTAGGAAACATGCGACCACCTTTATTTCAAGGGCAACTCCATGTCAAAGACATATTATGTTACCATGTACATCAAACATGCACGTTAATATTTACAAAATGGTCTGTAAATTTAGGCATAACACACACACCCTTTTTTTGTTGGAAGGACAACATTGTATTATCAAGAAAAGTCATGATATATACATGAGGACTGTGACATAAGACTTAAAACTAGAGGATGGAATAGTTCATATTGTGAACCAAGACATTCACTCGAATACATCTATGGAGAATTTGCCATCGCATCGCATGTAACCCTCACAAATGAATTTTTCGGTCCCTATTTCTTTGCAATCAATCCAACCTTTACTAACAACATGCTTTAGGTTGTTTCAATGAGTATGAGCCAACCTGTTGTGCCAAATTTCACTTTCAAATACATGTAGAGCATTTTTCATTAATGCAATCGTAAGTAACCTCTACTATGCTATTTTCCTTTATAACTTCGAATCAATTCATTAACTATTTTAAAAATATATTTTTTGAGGTTAATACACACGACTCATATTTAGGCGTGGTCTTTTCATTTCGCATCTGAGGCAATAAACGTCAGATCATCCTATTGTTTAAATTTGGTTTTTCCGATGTGTGGAAAACTTTTTGGAATTTTTTTCTAGGTTAGTTTTTTAAGGTTTTAAAAGTTTTGTCTGCCGGAAAATATTTGCGATTGTCCAAAAATAGGAAAAGAAAAATTGGTATGATTTTTTGGCTCGGGATATGGTAGATGGATTTGGATATGAGCGTCATGGAGGCCGTGTGGAAGCCAGAAATAGTAGTTGTCTCTGTCGAATCTCGGACACTGACGTTTTGCCCTGTAAATCCAGTATGGTATGGCGAAGGCCCGTTTCATGTTTTTTAGCGATGTCTTTTCAACCACAAGAGAGCAATAGTTGTTCCGGCTCAACCTAATCAGGTGATGGAGTTATTCTTCTCTTCTGTTCAGGTCCGACATTAGTTTACGTTGATTGAAGCATATATAGGCAAGGTCAAGTTGTTCTGGTCACCAGCAAGTGATTTTTTCTAGGTTTCAAATTTTTCCTCTTTCTGTTGCATCTGGGGGCATGCATGCCACGAATTTATATTATCCATTGAGGAACCGGCCAGATCGAATTTCTAATCGAGGTAAAATTAGAGGTAGAATTAGATGTAGGGAAGCTCGGTTGGGTTTAGAGTGGTCGAATTGTTAAGACAAGAATTGCACTTAGCATTTCTTTACCCCTTCATTTCAAGCAGCAAATTCTAAACCTGTTTTTCAAGATGCTCTTGCCTAACATGAAGAATTGTGTTCATACACTAAACCTCCCATGCAAAGAACTTTTTCCCCTGTTTTTTCATCACACATCTCTAACACTCTAACATAACTTTGCATTTACGTTTTGCGGATGTGTGCACTAGATATCGCAAGCACTATAATAGTCAATTAAACCTGTCATTTATAGTTAGGTTACTCATAACCATTGGAAAAAATGAGTTATTCCAATGATGCCTACAATTGGTGCTATTGTTCTGTTTTCAGGTTATAAATCCGTTTTCTTCCTTAGATCGATTAAACAAAAGATGCCATCTATAGTATGGCCAAATTAATCGCCCCGCCATAGCTTGAAATGCTTTGAAACCTTCTCATTAATTAATTACAAGGGTAAATTTGGTATTCTTGCAGTTTCAAGTTTTACATTTCTGCAACCTTAGGAACATGCAGATATGCAAAGGATAGATCATTTCTCTTATAATCCAGTAACTTAAAAAACTATTTCAGTGATGTATGATGTGCCTCTAATCTTTTGCTTCGTGTTTACAGCTTGAAATGCTTCTGGTTGAGTCTGGGCATTGCTTCTTTAATTTAGAGAAAGTTGGTACTGCTGCTATTGACTTCTTTCTTTGGCGTTTCGGATGCGAGGAATAAAGATCAAGCACAAGAGGTTGGGAGTTCAAGCTGCATATATGCTTAGGGGCTATATTGATCTTGGTATCTTTTACATACCTTTCACCATTTTCCATATTTGTAACATATCTTTCAGTTATAGCAGCATGGCGTCACTTGCTATTTTGAAAAAGACATTTTGTTTTTGACCTTATGTATATGCGATCGTGGATTAATCTTCAATATGTCAGGCCAAACTGCAAAACATTCTTAGGATGTTTGGAATTGTCCTGTGCTCATGTCCGCCGAGGCTCATGGTCTTCTCAATCTAATTTTCACTGTTATTCGTACATGAATACACTTCTTACATAACATTTCTATTGTTCTCTTATTTCTCTGCAGCGGACATCATCTCAAAAGAACCTCCTTGGTTCATTCAATTCTGCTAGACTTTCAAGAATACCAAACGTCACATTGAACAACGTAGCTCTATCTTCATGTTTGTTCCATTACTAACTCTATTTTACTCGTCACAATTCAATTTCACTTCATCTTTTGCAGGTTACAGAATCATTGCAGCCCAAAACTACTGACTCAACAACCACTTCTACTTGCTATGACAAAATGCAACCATCTCCCCGTCACTTCAACTTCTTTTGTCACCAACCTCCTCCAAGTTCCCTCAAAGAACTTCAAAGGTAGTCATTATCAGCACTTCTTCTCAATCTGCAGCATTCATGTATAGCCTAGGGATACACCAAAATCTTTTTATCTCGCAGACTAAAAAAGACCTACCCAAACCTTTTATTTGAGCCGACTCAAAAGTTGCGAGAGAGCAGATTTACAAGCCTCCATGTTGTTCTATCAATTCAACTCTTTGAGGTTTGCACAAAATAGCATTAGCAGTTCGATATCATTTGTGTTAATGGATAAAAGATTTGCAGCGAGCAGATTTATTTCCCACAGGCAAGAGCAAGCTTCCAACCACGCATTTATGTATCATCTTCGGAGACACAACTTCTTTTATGTGACAGCTAAAAGATCTGATCCATAACATTTCTGTTAATGCAGAAAAGAAAGGTAAAGCATCCAAACAATAGTTGTCTTCCTTACTAATTTAAAGGAGCTATCGCATTTCAAGATGTATCATTGACTTGCTGAACTTCACAGGTAATAATTGTCAACCATTCTCCTCAAATTTGCAGCGATCACATAATTCTCCTCAAATTCGCAGCGATCACATACACATATATCCTATACATCACCAAAACTCTCTGGCGATCCTATGAGGTTAAGCTTATCCACTTGCTTGCCAATGTTCTATTTTCCTTCATGAACAGCCATCCGAGTTCTGCAATTCCAAGTTCTGAATTGCTTTATTTGCAGATTCCGATTTTCATTTGTCCTGAATGAGGCTTCATAAAAGTGGCTTTGTTAGTATGTGCAGAAGACGTTCATGATAGGTGTTACTTTTGAAATGTTGTGGCGTTTTGTGAGGCATGACAGCTAATTAACTTCCTTTTACTTTATGTTTCAGAGTGTAAATATCAAGTTAGTATGTAATAAGTTAATGGGTCTTCCTGCACCTTTAATAGCTCTGGCTGACCTACAAGATCATGTGAGGCTTTCTCACAAGTATGCACATTGTGAAAGGCGTGGTGTAGCCTTTTAAAGAAGCAAGCATAAAAGCGGCATTTTGAGACACATACACTGTTGGTTCAAAGAAAAGAATCTTTGTTCTTATCCAGTCGTCTCCATTCTTATACTAAGGCAATTAAAACTTTTTTTTTCTTTTTTACTTTTGTGTTTTGCTTTACGTTGATCGTGCAGTTTCTTTTTCCTCAGAAGTCTAATTTAGAGAAACACATCAACGTGGTTCACTTAGAGTCAAAACCTTACACATGCGAAATATGTGGTAATTGCTTTCCATACAGACATATCAAAGAGAATCATGAAAAAGTTGCTTATGTTCCTGTAAGTAAACTCTTGCTTTTTGCAAAGTTCGAAAACTTATCTGTTTAATCTGATTGATGGCATTCATAATATTTTTATACGAAGCTCAAGGAGGCGGAAGCATGTTGAATCAATAAATTGAAGCTGTAGAGAGACAAAGGTAGCAGTTGTAAAGGAGAAACTAAGAGTTCTATAGGGAGCCACAGGAAAGTACTGTTGGTAAACTGCCCATCAACTGTTTATATGTGCACTTGCTATCCTTTTGTGCCCTTGGTTGGCCAATTGTTTCTAATTGCCTACATTATTAACCAATGCCCTGTAAGTGTTTCGTTTTTGCCTATTTAGTGCAAAAAAATCAAGTATGTAAAAAAAATAAGTGTGGCCCATATTCTGCTTCAGAATGCCTCACTCATTGCATTGTACAATTTCCAATTTCCACATGTGTTTCCTATTTAGTTCAGATCTATGTATAGTCAATTTCCAGTTAAGAAACAAGGTAAGCAGTTCAAAGATATATCTATTTGCTGGGACGATTGCAAAAAATACGTGTGGCCCATATTCTGGTTGAGCCCATACATTGTCAAGCAAGTACAATGACTCACTCATTGCATTGTATTATTTCCAATTTCAACATTCCTTTCATATTTAGTTAAGATCACAAGCCCTACTTCAGGTACTGAGCATGGCAAAAATCGGGTTTGGCAAAAAACAAGTGTGTCAACGCATTACGAGGAGAAACATTTAGATGTTGAACTTCTCTTCATGTGTACTGATCGTTCATCAATTATTTTAAATACAACTCTTGCAAACATCTATATCCAAACAAACCTCTATATGTACTCCTTATCATTCAGTATCGATATTACAACTTCTTCACATTGTCCACCTTCACAACTTTTGAATGTGTATGTGCACTTCATATTACGCTCATCTACTTACATAGGTTTACAAGACATTTCCTAAACTAAAAATATGAATAGGTTTCGAAGACATTTGGATCTATAAAATATGAGAATATTCTAAACTAAAAATGTGAATAGGTTTTGAAGACATTTTGACCTATAAAATATGAGAGAAAAATAAACGGCATAAACATGGATGTGCATGTCCACCATTACTGCATATACACTCACCATTGATCTCTCCAATTCACAATAAATAGAACATCGTTCTTTATTGTTATACTCATCGATTTATGTATGTGGTCAATGCCTTAATCAAAGCATGGAGTATGCTAGAAGTGTCTCTGTCACACATCTATCTACTTCATATCATAATGCATCTCACCATGTACCTCAAGACGTCTTCTTTGGCATTTCTATTACATAACAAAGCAACACAAAACAGGCAAATCCCCGTCACACCCACATCCACACTCATATCCACACCTTCCTTTTCAAGTTCATGTCAAATGCAAAGATCACCACAATCTTTATTCTAGCACACAATCAAACACTACCCTCTCAAATTGTACTAAAGCCCGGCAACGCCGGGCACCATAACTAGTTCTAATTAGTGAATCAAAAGTTATGGGGAAGAAAATAATGAGGCCATTCGTGCTGCATGTTGCATTAAGTCCAATTTGATAGATGGGCAGTCATTTCATTGGAGAGCTATTATGAGGATAAAAAGATATGAAATTGCCTCTAATGGCTTATTTTCATTTGTCAAGGTAGATCAAAGTGAAAAGGCCTCCTCATGCGCTATGTCATCAGACATTGATTACAACATTCCATGTTGCTAATTTATGGAATATTCTATTCCTAGACGTTAAAAAATATATGTATAGTTACAAATCTAACATCCATTACTAGTTAAACAAAAAAATAAGTTTATAATAATTGCCATTGCCTATTTTTTGTGATTTAATTGATTGATGTCATAATACGTCCATTAGCGAAAGTAAAGGTTCAAGAATATTTTCGGCCTATATATTTTTAGATATTTTTATATTTTTCTAGGTTAAGAAAAGAAGAAATCACTCAAAGCACCTATATTTTTAGCCGGAAAAAAAAATTAAATGCAAAAATTATGAAAAAATAGAAAAGTGGTAGTTTAATGGGGCCAATAATTTTGGATAAAGATGCAATAGAGTATTGGACTTTAAGAGGTTCTCAAGTCCATCCCAGAATTTTGGCAATTTTATATGAAGCCAAACTTGGTATAGTCGTCAGTCATCAATAAGAAAAATGAAAATCACGTGATTCTATATAGAAGAGTTGATTGTGAATACATAGAATATCAATGTTGCCATGTGCAAATAGGAGAGCCATTATAACCCTTACTCTCCCAAATACTTGGACAATCAATTTCATAGCAATGACGACCCAAACCTTTGTCCCCTACCTTATGGTTTATCCCTGTATATAGTTGAATTGCCAACTTAACAATTACTCCAGAACCTTGTGATTTACGCCTCTAGTTGGACTAACAAATACACCATGATCCTACTTGATCCAATATTTACTCATTTGATTGTCCACAACGATAGGTATATTCTAATTGGTATATTGATATCTCAATATATGTGGAGCGCATGCCAAGACTTTTAAGCTGAATGCCAAAATAATATTATGAACATAAAGTTTGGTCAATAACATTGATAGATATACTGCCATGTTGGAACGTGGGCCCTCAAGCAATTGAATGGTGGGTGGGCAAAAAGATATAATATAGAAACAAAAGACCCATTTGCAAATATCATTCATCTCTTCTAGGAATTTAATCTTTACTCTATTTAGGCTGCACCATTCCTCCATTGCATGCCTCCCACTTGTTCACGGAGGTAGCAAAACTAATGATATATTTGTCACAACGTTGATTCTTTGATCATTACATAAGATGAAATTGATTTGCTTTTTCTTCAACACACCTACGACGCTTACAAGCTTTCCATTCACTTCAGTAAAATATGCTATGGCATGGGCATACACTGTTATATCTCGCGCATGGTTTTTTACTATAGTTATAAGTAAGATTGTCAAGCTGACACAAAATGCACGTTGTTTTACCATTAGACGGTGGGGTATAAAATTGCTACTGGGTGGCATAAATCATCGTCCAGACATCGTTTAAAAGTGCTAAAAAATGGCAATTTTTAAATACGTAGTATTTGATGCTTATTCAGACAAGCATATGATGAAAAAATTTTTTGAATGATTCACAAGAATTCTTCATGAAACTGACTCAAACTTATTCTGCTAATTCGTTATTACATCACCAATCTAATGGTACAGAATGTCTATTACATTTTATGAAGCCATTTGTGAGATATATGATTTTTCCTTATAGATACCATAAATCATTTGTTAGTTTTTCACTACCAATCTCTATGGAATGATCTGAAACTTGACCTCCAAAGATGTTTTTCCATTATGTATTAGATAATTTTCTGGCCAGAGATTTCGACCGGTAAACGTTTGAGGCGGTACCGTCACTCCAGGCGATGCATGAGCGGCAGAGCCGCGAGTATGCTGCCGAGGCTGGCGGCTCTGCAGACAAATTTACGGGCTGGAATCTCGACGGCTGGAAAATATCAAACGTAATGCTCGCCTGGCAAATTACGAACTGAAAATATTTTTGCTAACTGGAAAAAAGTTTTGGTTATGGCAAAAATTCTCACCTGAACGACTATGGCAAGGAGTTTCTTCCTGAACAAAACAATTTCTTGCCTCTAAAAACCTCCATCCCTAAAGGCCGAAGCCTATTTCGTGCTTGGATTTCTCTGATATTCTTCTTTGCCGAAATAGACTCATTTTCTTCACGTCTCGTCCCGCATATCAAACCAAGACATACCCCACAGTTAGGGCCATATCTTCAGGATTAAGCCGTTGTTGCCAATACAGGATTAAGAAGGCTATTTACTGGCTATAACAACTTCTTATCCTCCATCCTCTGGCTATGAAGAACTTCTATTTCTGCATAGCTATGGCAGTTTTGGTGAACAAAACACATTCCAAAGATGCTAGATCGAACAAAGGATTCAAGCTTATGCCATTTATTCCTAACCGTGGGGTATGTCTTGGTTTGATATGCGAGACGAGACGTGAAGAAAATTCCGTGAAGTAATTTATATGATATTGGCTTCTACCCTATGGCAATCCTGATATGATTTTTCATGATGTGCTCAAAATATGCACATGTAGAAGCTACAATTTCATAAGTATTCTTAGTTTTGGATGTCGATTCTAATGGGCCATAGCTTGCTTTATTTGGTGAAGTAAATCAAATGCCACAAATGGAGCGCCACTACTATTACAAAGTATCGGGCATAGTAAGGAATTCTCAGCTGTTGATTAGTTTTGAAATAGTCCGAGTCTTCTCATTGTGCTCTCATACTGCTTATGTAGTTATATTGTTCGCCAAAAATTATATCCCACTAGCAGTTTTGTACCCAGTGTTATAAAAAGCGACACCAACATGCTAGTGACACCCATGATAATAAGATAGCTACTAGATGGATGGATGGATGGAATAGGAATTTTAACATCCACAGAGGCTATAATGAGCCATGAGATGGCAAAGAACATGGACCTTGAGCCCACAATAAAACTACCGAGCAAGGTCCTATTATAACTAGTCCCACTACAAACTAATATATGAATTATATAAAGGAAAGCAAAAAGAAAATCGAACAAACAAAGGAGGAAGGAGGAAGAACACAAGGCTACGCATAACCAGCCCAAGAATCAGAAGGCCAATGATCCCAATTATAGCTATGCCTCCTTGGTAATATATTCTACATATGTGATGCTTAGGCCCAGATTCATTGGCCTGAAAGTTCTTTTTATAATGAGTCAAGGATCTCCACATGCAGAAATTGATATAAATCTTGTTATTGCACTGTAGGGTAGATCTTCATGACATAAAGTTAGAAAGCATGAAGTTATCATATGGGGGAACTTGCCCAAGAGGTGCACATAAATCTGCCATCTAGGATAAACAAGTTTGGATCGATGAAGTAACGAAGATGTCGTGGAATGTGGATTGTGAAATCTAATGCTCACAACTCACCACTTTTTGCCAACAAGTCTATAAATTGTTGCTTTAGTATTCGGACCTTTTTTTATACTAGGAAAATCCCCAGTATAAAATAAAAGTCCATTCCCCTTAAAAATAGGAACCGAACCTACCCAAACTTAGATGGAAGATATCTTACTTTTATAGTGGGAAACCAATTTTTTTTTATTTGCTAATATGGCACAATTGAAGTATCTATAACTATAAGACATTGCTATAGTCGAGAATTTAGCAAATTTGGTAATAAAATTACAAAAGCCAGAGAAAATAAGCAGTGGAGATATAGAAGGACCAACTCGAGTGACTTCTTCTTCTTTGAATTGAGACATGCAGATTGATTAGGAAGCCACGCCAGGACATGCTTTGATGGTGTTGCCAAATGGGAGCAGTTGAGGATGAATGACATATACCTTCCAGAGCTGTCCAGCATATGATCAAATCCGAGAATGCCATGCTGAGCTAGTTAGGCCTGGCCAGCTGCTAGATGCGATACTGAACACGATTTCCGTCCGGATGCTGAGATCATACCTTCAGGAGGTCATGGATGTGCATGATTAGCTTTGTCCTTGGGCACTTGTTGCCCCCAAAGGGCAACATACTAATAGAGATCTATTTATTCAAGCTAGGTCAACTCATTTCAGAAGACTAGGTCAAAGTTTGGAAGATTCTTGTCATTCAACATTGATATGGAGGTCAAAAGATGTTCATGCTTCAAGTCAAAAAATGCTCAAGACTTAAACTTCACAAGAGGTATTTTATTTGAGGTCAAATGCTTAATCAGGAATATGCTCTAGAAGATTCTGGGTTATGAAGTTTGGAAGACATTATTTGAAGTTTGGAAGTTGAAGTTTGGAAGACTCCCTTATCTGTGGTTCTACCCTTGCATCCACCTTGCCTAGCCAATTTTTCCTTCTTACATCCCCAACTTATCTCATTACCATTATTTGTTAATCCTTTCATGACATCTTCCTTATCTATTCTTTATGTCCATTTTTGCACCATTGCTCTACACCTTTGCTTTTCCTTGCCATAAACACCTACTCCAACCTTTGCTTAGTCATGGATCTTTTTATACCCATACCTTATTATCTCTCACCTCCATCATCTACATGAACCCTTGTTGCCCCCATGGCTAGCCCCTATTTTCCAGCCCCTCGTCTTATAGTTGCATCCTTATTGGCTCTCAAATTGGTCTCATGGCCTTGCAAACTTCGAACTAGGGCATGGGTGCTTGGTACCATGGTCAAGGCTTGCAAAAAACCTTAAAGAAATCTGAGCCTCGAATTCAAACCTTGGTAAAACTTTCCAGAAATCCAAAATACTGGAATATTCCCAGCATATCTGAGGAAAATACGCGAACCGTATCGCGGGAATTTCCCTAAATATACGGCCATGAACCCTAAATCTCTGAGATCACTGAAATCATGCCGGAATCAACTCTACCGCCTTCCTAACCCTGCTATTATTGGATTCCCGCTGCTCCTAAACTTAATGAACCACAAATCACGCCCTGAGATGCTGGAACCACTTAATTTGAAAATATAAATGGGAAAAACTGATCCGAGAAAATTTTGAAGGCCCAGAAGTATTCAGATCCTACATTGATCATTGCTGAGCAAGATCTGGACGATCCTTGAAGTTCTTGAGCTCTCCTCAACTGGATTTACAAGATTTGGTTGGCATTACTTTCGGAAATTACCTTATGACTTTTGATGATTATTTTCTTGTATTTGAAGCTATGAAGCATCCTTATCCATTGTTATCTTGATATATTTACATTCCTATCAATCCAAATTGACTGACAAGTTATTTAATTTGTCTCTGATATTTTCCTTAGCAATTCTTGCCATACAAAATTTTATAGAAAAATCCCTGAATGTTTCTAACACCTTCGGCCTATCTGCCACCTACCCTTGGGTACTGAGAAAGCCAGAGAAGTTGGAATCACTCAAAAATACCAAGTATAACTCAAATTCAAAAAAATTGCTCTCGGGTTTGAACTATTTTTACTGTACTTTGCCAAATCCAGTCACAAAAAATACCTCTACACTTCCAAATGAGGATTTGTCTGCTTGCCTTTCTTCCCTAGCACCATTGCAGCCTATCTGCTTTGGAAATTCTCAAAAAAGTGATTGGCAACTCCAAATCTCAATTCCTGATCACTGTTTCTCACATTTGACCTCTATTGACCAAAATTTGACCTCACTTTGAACTCGAATAACTCACAGATTAAATCTCTGACTTGGTCAGAGATTTTACTATTGGTTACCTATTACTTTTTTGACCAAGTCCACAGTATCTGACTCGAAAAATCAATCTGCATTTCAACACCACAATTGTTTTGGCAAAGGTGCCACTTTTTGCAAATGGGAAAGGTATAGAACTCGAACTTTTTGAACTTATCCCTGAAATATTCTTGCATAGACTGATCACCTTAAGTGATCTGGAGGTTCTAAACCCAACTTAAGTGAAAAACTCGAGTTGGTTCCTTGTGGTTGACCTTTAAGCCAGGTTTAGGGTCAACATCTTGGAGGTTCTACCGAGATCTTCCTGGATCTCAGAACTCATGGCTCCAAAGCAAAAATTTCCAGCAGAATCAGAGCCATTGGAAGATATTGATGTATCAGATCATTGCAGAGAGAGGCCATTGCCCTCAAGCTTCTCAGCTAACTTACTTCAGAACATGCCATACCAGTTTGAGTTGAATGTTCATGTTCCCCTGCCTACCTTTGATTCCAGTATGAGTGCTAACCATTTTTTAAGAATATTTGAAGACTATTACAGGGATTATGGTTTCAAGAAAGGATGCAAGCTTTCAGCATTTGAAAAATGTTTCAAAGATGAAAGTGAAGCTGGTGCTTGGTTAACCTATGAGAAGTTGATGGGTACCACTTCATGGGATGAACTTGTCAAGAAGTTTCTGGATAGATTTGGTAAGTTAGCTGCTCCACAAGATTTGGTTAATGAATTGCAAGGTTTTTCTATACATGCAGGAGAAAGTGTGAACCAGTACAAGGAAAGGTTTAGTACATTCATGAGCAGATGTCAAAAAGCCCAAATCACCATTCCAACTCTGTTCTTAGTTACTGCTTTTATTAATGGTCTACAAAGAAGACCAGATATCCAAAGAAAATTGCTTAAAATTCAAGCTGCTGAAGGGTTTGACTCCATATACAAAGTCTTTGCCAAAACCACTAATCTAACCCAGATGCTTTCTACTTTGCCTGATAAACACCATGTTCCTCCTTCCAATCATGACCCGTTTTACCCTGATGTTACTGATGCACATTATGATCATCCCCCTTCCATTCCAGTCTATGCCATACAAAAAGAGAAAAAGAAATCTAAAGAGGAGGAAGCCAATTCTCAAGTTGCAGAGGTCAAGTCAGACCTATCCAAGGTTATCAAGCCTTAGCGTAAATAACCAAACAATTGGTTGAACTCAAAGTCGCCAGAAAGCAGTAAAACTTACCCCTCAATGTATTCATTGTAATAGGAATTCTCACCCATCGAAATATGCTATTGGCAAGTGTGTCCCAAATGTAATAGAAAAGGCCACTTTGGAAAGGAATGTCCTGTTTGTTGTTTTTTGTAAAGAAGTTGGCCATACCGATGTTAGGTGTCTTTGTTAAGGAATATTTTGCTAAACAGGAAAAGGAGAAGAGACCCGAGTCTAAACCCCCCGTGAGATTATTTGAACCGTTAACCTCTATAAGATTTATCCAAGCTACGTAAGTTCCTAAATCTGAAGAAGTCATGGTGGTGCAAACTAGAAGCATGAATGAAGCTCAAGTACATGCTGAACCAAGTAGGCATTCATCGCCAGCTTGTGCCACCATTGATGGAGTCACTGCTCGGATCATAGCTCCACCCCCTCAAAGAAAAAAAAATATGGTAGGAAAGATCAAGACCTCGATGAGGTTGATGTTTTGCTTAAAAATTCCAAGGTGAGTGTGGATCTCTTTACTTTATTAAAAATTGCATCTAGTTACGGGGAAAAGGGTAACTTCAACAAACCAATGGTGAGGTATTAAATGCTTGTGTGAATTTTACCGATGCCAATCGACCTTATTCTAGCACAAAGATGAAGAAGACCCCGGAGCATTTACATGCTCACCGCTTCTAGGAGGGTATACCTTTTCCAATGTGTTACTTGATGGGGTTCTCCCTAAATATTATGCCATACCATATTATGAAGAAGTGTGGTTTTGAGGTGGATAAGAAAGCCTCTATGCTATTAAAATCTTTTTATAATGCTAAGATTTCTCCCCGTTGGTGTGGTGACTAAAGTGCCTATAATATTTAAGGCATAACCAGAAATGCTTAACTTTATTGTGGTGGCTTTTGAAGATATAGGAGATGAATCTGATATCTATGACTTCACTCGCTAGGAAGGAGATGGTTAGCCACTGTGGATGCTGTGGCACCGGTCTCAAGGGAGATGTACCATCTCCAATGGCTCTCGACCGCTACAATTTATAACCAAGAGGGCTCTTATGACTCCAAGGAAGAGGTACATTTTATTAAAGAAATGTTAATTGAAGAACCCTTGGGATCTTACAGGGATAAAAAGGCAAGATCATTGAGTTATGAAATGATTCCCTCATTATAGAATGTGCACTCCCCAGCAGACAAGGACCATCAGGACTCTTATGGTTTGATGGAGGTATTTCTAAAAAACTAAATATTGCATCATCTGCAGCTATTCTTAAAGATTCCTCTCATAAACTTTTAGCTAAAGTGGGAAGAATCTTCCCCCAAATTACATCTAATGCAGCAGAATATAAAGCTTTGATTGCAGGACTTCAGGAAGCCAAAGCTATGGATATTACCAACATCCACATTTTTGGTGACTCACAATTAATTTGCAGGTGCAAGTCTGTGGGATTACCAAACAAAAATGCAGATATGGAGCTCCTAAAAAACAAGTAATGGGAGTACTCGAAGTTTTGTCTCATGGGAAATTACTCACATACCAAGAGAAGAAAATGTGGAAGCTGATGCTTTATGTAGAGAAACTCTCATGTCACACCTGACAGAGGGAGCTATTCCAGAGGAAGACCTTGATACTAATGAGGTGAAGGCTCTTTGTCCTATCCTGACCATCAATGCATCGAGGAGGAAAAAGATCTCAAGAGATTACTATCACAAAAAATGGTAAGACTAGAACCTTATTTGTTGAGATCCGATTGAATATCAAGATAGGGAGGATATACAAATGTTCTTTGAAGAAAGGAAAGATGTATTTGCTTGGGATTATTCAGAGCTATCGTGTATCAAAACCGAGGTATGTCAATTTGAAATTAAGATTAAAGAAGGTTGTAAACCTGTTTTTCAAAAAATTAAGAAGGATTAATGCCTCACTCATGGGATTAATTAAAGATGAATTGGATAAGATGTTGGATGCGTGTGTTATTATTGAGATTATTAATCCGTAATGGGTATCTTGTATTGTTCCCGTGGAAAAAAAAAGTGGTGCCTTTAAGGATTTGCATTGACTATCGAGATCTTAACAAGGCTACCATCAAAGATTGTTACCCTTTGCCCTTTTAGAAGAGATCTTATATCTTTGTGGCGTGTAAAGAGGTGTACTCATTTTTAGATGGATTTTTAGGATTCAATCAGATTAGTATTACAGCAAAAGAGACCAACCCAAGACCTCTTTTATTACTCCTTGGGGAACTTATGCAATGAAAAGAATGCCTTTGGACTAATGAATGCACCTGCTACTTTCGAGAGAGAGCCATGGATGTTATTTTTTAGGCCTATGTCTCCTCAAGAATTTAGAGTTTATTTGGATGACCTTTGTTTAGGATCCCACCCTACTAATCATTTGGGATTGTTGGCAAAGATATGTTCTTTTGTGTAAGGAATCAGGAGTCAATCTTAATCCAAAGAAGTGTATTTTTTTTGTATCCAAGGGGCAACTTTTGGGACACGAGGTATCCAACAATGGTATACTGGTGGCACAAGAAAAGGTTGAAGCTCTCAAAAACTGTGCCCCCCAAAAACTTGAAGCAGGTCAAAAGTTTTATTGGTATGACTAGTTTTCTTAGGATGTATATTCCTAATTTTGCTCACATTATAAGTCCCATTTCTAAGTTGACTAGAATAAGGATTTCCAACCGAGAGTAAGTATGTTCCCGTCACATGGTCATCGGGATTGCCAAGAGTCTTTGAGTTGCTTATAAAGTCCATTTGTGAGTCAACTCTCCTAAAAAGATTTGGCCAAGCCATTTGAGGTCTACATTACTATTACTAAAAGGCCATAGGCTTAGCTATTCAAGGACAAGCACATCATAGCTTTTGCCGACAAACAATGGAGTTCAAGCAAGAAAAATACACGAGAATGGAGAAGAGTGCTGCTGCTCTTATGTTTCTCATTGATGCATTGGGGTCATTTGTTATTGAAGAGTTCAGTTCAAGCTTATATGAAGCAAGAGAGGATTCAGCCAGTAAGTTTGAGAATCTTTGGGAGGGCCCCTATGAAGTGTTGGAACCTGCAGGCACCAATTCATATTGGCTAAAGGAATTAACTTCAGGGTTGTCACTCCCAAATCCCATCAACACTATTCATCTGAAGAGGTACTGGGATCAGCACATTTGCTTGTCCCTTTTTATGTTCTAGAACTTAAACAAGATAGAATTAAATTTAGATGTTAGATAGATTGGATTTCACTTTGTCTTAAATTTAGAACTAATGTCCTTATTAAGTTTATGTTTGCAGATTAGCCAGTATGAAGGTTAAGCTATCAAATAGTCTCAGGACAAGGATTTTTATTAACTGCCAAGTGTCATTTGCAGGAGCACCCTTTTTTCCATCTTAATTCATCTGTCTCAGTGTGGTCTTGCCCTCCATTCAGCCATGCTCTTTTATTTTTATCTCCCCAAATGTGCACTATGCAAATTCAGCTTCACCACCATAGCAGAGTTGCAAGTTATTAAGACTAGCTAGTTTGTGTGTTTCCATGACAGGTGCACCCTTTTCCCATCTTTATTCATCTGCCATAAGTAGCCCTGCCATCCATCTAAACCTCTTATTCTTGTTGTTCATTTCCCCAGAAAGGAAGCACTCTGCAATTCAGCTTCACCATCCTAGCAGAGTTGCTCTTGAGGATATTAAGGAGACACATATTCTTTTGTTTTGGCGAGATCTCAACATTTTCACATTTTTCCTCCCCCCATACACTCCATTTCCATCACTTTCCCATCATATTAACACTCATTCCCATTCTTTTTCACATATCATATCCCATTCACATCCCCTCCCCACCACATTCATTTCTATTCCATTAACATTTACACATCACACTCCCTCTCTACCATGATTCTCACTCAAGCACCTTGGTACAAGATTGAAGACCCTTTATGGCTGAGGGGACCAGCCATTCTTTTGTTTTGGCGAGATGTTGCCCCCAAAGGGCAACATACTAATAGAGATCTATTTATTCAAGCTAGGTCAACTCATTTCAGAAGACTAGGTCAAAGTTTGGAAGATTCTTGTCATTCAACATTGATATGGAGGTCAAAAGATGTTCATGCTTCAAGTCAAAAAATGCTCAAGACTTAAACTTCACAAGAGGTATTTTATTTGAGGTCAAATGCTTAATCAGGAATATGCTCTAGAAGATTCTGGGTTATGAAGTTTGGAAGACATTATTTGAAGTTTGGAAGTTGAAGTTTGGAAGACTCCCTTATCTGTGGTTCTACCCTTGCATCCACCTTGCCTAGCCAATTTTTCCTTCTTACATCCCCAACTTATCTCATTACCATTATTTGTTAATCCTTTCATGACGTCTTCCTTATCTATTCTTTATGTCCATTTTGCACCATTGCTCTACACCTTTGCTTTTCCTTGCCATAAACACCTACTCCAACCTTTGCTTAGTCATGGATCTTTTTATACCCATACCTTATTATCTCTCACCTCCATCATCTACATGAACCCTTGTTGCCCCCATGGCTAGCCCCTATTTTCCAGCCCCTTGTCTTATAGTTGCATCTTTATTGGCTCTCAAATTGGTCTCATGGCCTTGCAAACTTCGAACTAGGGCATGGGTGCTTGGTACCATGGTCAAGGCTTGCAAAAAACCTTAAAGAAATCTGAGCCTCGAATTCAAACCTTGGTAAAACTTTCCAGAAATCCAAAATACTCGAATATTCCCAAAAGATATCTCGAGGAAAATACGCGAACCGTATCGCGGGAATTTCCCTAAATATACGGCCATGAACCCTAAAACTCTGAGATCACTGAAATCATGCCGGAATCAACTCTACCGCCTTCCTAACCCTGCTATTATTGGATTCCCGCTGCTCCTAAACTTAATGAACCACAAATCACGCCCTGAGATGCTGGAACCACTTAATTTGAAAATATAAATGGGAAAAACTGATCCGAGAAAATTTTGAAGGCCCAGAAGTATTCAGATCCTACATTGATCATTGCTGAGCAAGATCTGGACGATCCTTGAAGTTCTTGAGCTCTCCTCAACTGGATTTACAAGATTTGGTTGGCATTACTTTCGGAAATTACCTTATGACTTTTGATGATTATTTTCTTGTATTTGAAGCTATGAAGCATCCTTATCCATTGTTATCTTGATATATTTACATTCCTATCAATCCAAATTGACTGACAAGTTATTTAATTTGTCTCTGATATTTTCCTTAGCAATTCTTGCCATACAAAATTTTATAGAAAAATCCCTGAATGTTTCTAACACCTTCGGCCTATCTGCCACCTACCCTTGGGTACCGAAAGTTTAGAAGTTGGAATCACTCAAAAATACCAAGTATAACTCAAATTCAAAAAAATTGCTCTCGGGTTTGAACTATTTTTACTGCACTTTGCCAAATCCAGTCACAAAAAATATCTCTACACTTCCAAGTGAGGATTTGTCTGCTTGCCTCTCTCCCCTAGCACCATTGCAGCCTATCTGCTTTGGAAATTCTCAAAAAAGTGATTGGCAACTCCAAATCTCAATTCCTGATCACTGTTTCTCACATTTGACCTCTATTGACCAAAATTTGACCTCACTTTGAACTCGAATAACTCACAGATTAAATCTCTGACTTGGTCAGAGATTTTACTATTGGTTACCTATTACTTTTTTGACCAAGTCTACAAGATTCGGACTGAAAAATCAATCTGCATTTCAACACCACAATTGTTTTGGCAAAGGTGCCACTTTTTGCAAATGGGAAAGGTATAGAACTCGAACTTTTTGAACTTATCCCTGAAATATTCTTGCATAGACTGATCACCTTAAGTGATTTGGAGGTTCTAACCCCAACTTGAGTGAAAAACTCGAGTTGGTTCCTTGTGGTTGACCTTTAATCCAGTACATGGTGATTGTGGTGGTGATTGGTGGTGAGTGAGTGTTCTACCTGTAAATCATGGAGTAAAGGGAATTAAGATACAACTACTGTGACGTTCCAATATAACATACGCCCCAAATACGTATATTATACTGCCACGTCACACGTACTTGTCATCTTGACAAGTACTAGCGAGACGTAAAGGGTTGCACCTAGGGGGCAAGGGTTGCACCTAGGGGGCAACCTCGTAAGTTGTGCATGTTTAATAAACATATGCAACTATAAACCCCATGCAAAATGGCAAAACCCCATTTGGCCAATGTTAACCTAACCCTAAGGGTTTCTATATAAGGGCTTTCCCCTTAAATCCTAAACCCTTCTTCCTTTTCGCAATTAGGGTTTCCAAGAGCCATTCCGGCCAAGCCAAGACCCTAGTTCGCATTGGCAGCTCTGAAAAGCCGTCTTTGCACAACAGTTCTTCCAAAGCCAGCAGCCTTGGGCCAGGATCGAGGCATGGACGATTCGGAGGATCCCGAGCAAGTCGTGCCGGTAAATAGTCATTCCAGTAAAGCCGCCTTTTGGTTTGGCAATGAGCTGGTTTAGCATGTTAGTTTAGCCTTAGAGGCCTTATAGATCCCGAGATCATAAGCCCTAACAAAAGAACCTAACTTTGGATGTTTAAGTAGGTAGATTAGATGTTATTCTACAATTCAGTTCTTGATGATTATGGTGTTCATTCTATGCTCTCCCATGTATTGGAAAAGGGGGTGGAGACCCTAAAAGCCTTTGTAGCAGATGTTCCTAGATAGCCTCATTAATACCCAATTAATGCAACCCGTGCACAAGAGCCCGCCTGGTTGTGGGTGGAGGGGCTAGACCGATGGAAGAGGGGGACTTGTCCCATCAGTGATTGATCCCTCTGGTGTGTAAAGCCTACCAGGGATCTTAGTGGGCTAGGCTTAATGGTTTGCCACTGAGTGTGGGCAAGGCATGAGCTCGACACCTCTGGGGTGATGCGTCACCTTCCATGGGGTTCAAGTCGAATAAGGGCAGTGGCCCTCTAGCCGCCTGTGATGGGCATGCATGCCTCTGGAGGGGAGATGACTCTCCTCCTACCTCATCGGGACTGGGGAGATGCAACCCAGCAGTAGCCCTCTTGGCTATGTACCCGGCAGGCTACGGTCCGGTCCCAACACTTTTCAACCTACTCTGCAAAGTGTGCATGGGAGGGGCGGATGGAGTGGACTACCCAATAGCCATGTTCTTATGCCAGCCCAATTCATTGCCATGACTCGGTCTGCGTTGACTTCTGGAGACCCAAGCCGTCAGTCAATCCCCTATGAGTCTGAGCCCTGGGTAGGATCTCCCCATGTTGATGCTATTGATGTTGTTGTACATATGATGTTATGATGTGTTCGCCCTTCGAGGTGAGCTTATTGATGTGTTGATGTTATGTGCTGACAGTTTCGAGGAAGACGGGCAAATGACCCATCCATTCTTCCCTCAGTGGCCCAGTTCATGGGATTCGTGTCAGGTGGATGGCCCCTGCTAGTTTGGCTACCATGGGGATGAACTCTGCCTTCGGATACGATGGGAGCATTGTAGACGAAGTAGGGGACGTCAGAGTGGTATCAGAGCATGATCTTGGTAGACCAAGCTCGAGCACTAACCATTCCCTGTTAGGACTAACAATAGACTTCCAGTCTTGGGAATAGCCACCCAAGCATGAACCTCAAAAATTGAGAATTTTTTTTCCAATTTCTAGTGCATTAAGTAGAAAAATGCTAAGTTAGTAAGAATTTTTAGCAAAACCCTAAAAATTATGGCCAAAAAGGTGTGACCCCTCACAGAGTGCGCCCAGGCCCAATTTGAGATTTTCGGATTTGCCTCTCGCACACTGTGTGAGTGGTCGACCCATGTTGACTTAGATAGATGCATAATTAGTGTAAATTGATAGTGTAGGGCAGCTTAATCCTTAGATTTGAGCTAGTTTTGCATGTTATCACACTAAGAAACACCTTATAAATTGAAAATTAGAGTAAAAAAGGGATGACCCCTCACAGAGTGGGGCCAATCCGGCATTCTCGGATTAGCCTCTCGCGCACTATGTGAGCGGTGGACACTTTTTGCCCAAACAAACCTAATGTATTGATTCAATAAACACTAATACCTTGCAGGATTGTACAACATGAATTTGCAGGTCCAAACCCTAAAATCCCCAGACCTATAAATAGACCTTTAGGGTTCCTCATTTACACTTTTCTTCTCCAGTTGGCTGCTCTTCATTCAAGGAGGCAATTTTTAGGTGCCAGGAAGGCGATTAGACGATTTCAAAACATGGCCCACACCAAACAAACTGCCCAAATAATTGTTCCAGATGACTTCGTCAGTGCCCAAGAGCGGGCTGCCCAACAGAAGGCAAGATAGGCTCAGGAGCGGGCCAGGCGAGAGCAAGATCCAGATGCCAATCATGATGCCCAAGAGGAGGATCAGGAGCATGATGAGGAGGAGGAGTGCACCCAACACACGGAGGAGCAGGAGAACCCTGAGAGCCAGGGTGGTGGAGGGCAGAATGAGGAGGAGCAGGACGAGGCAATTACGGAAGAAACGGTGGAGAAACTCAAGGAGAAGAGAGAATTAAAAAGGAAGAGGAAGGAAGAGAAGCTGGAGCGCAAGAGGAGGAAAGAGGAGCGCAAGAAGCAGAAAGAGGAGCGTAAGAAGCAGAAAGAAGAGAACAAGAAGCAGAGAGAGGTGAAAGGAAAGGACCCGTAACCACCAAAGATACCCCGGCGAAGACAAAAACAACACCGGCCAAGGGAGTCGTGATAGCCGAGCGGGAGGCAGATAGGCCACCCTCATCCATTGACACTGAGTCAGATGATGAGATAAGGGTCCCCCGCCCAGCTGAAGGCTCGAGATCTTCAAATGCAGGTGCCGAAGAGGAGGAGCCGACAGCAGCAGCACCACCCTACCCCAAATGGCCCAAGCCCAAGGCAGACGACAAGAAGGGCAAGCCAGCAAGGGAGTCATATGTACTCAAGCACGAGCAGGAGTACAGGAAAAAGCTAAAGGAGTACAACCAGTACATGAAAATGTACGAGGAATACTCCAAGTACTACGAGGAGCACAAGGTGACGTACGTGGAAGGAGGCAGGCCATCGAAGAAGAACACCCTGAAGCCGCCCCCAGAAAGACCACCGAAGAAGCCAATGAGGAGAAAGACGGATTCTTAGTTCGTGAGAGCTGCTCGGGAGATTCGCCATTTTCAGAGGAGCTACGGGTTGCTGATCCCACGAGCCACCTTCGCGAGACTCACCCGCGAAATTTTGCAGGAGTTCGACAAATTAAAGAGAGTAATAGATGACATGTTACTTGCACTACAGGAGACAGCAGAACAAAGGATTTGAAGACTCTTTAGCATGTGCCCTCCATGCTAAAAGAGTGACTTGTATGCCTAAAGACATGAAACTAGCTAGATACACTTTTTGTAAATACAAAATTATGTTTTTGACATGATAATGTGTAAAATTGTAAGTATCTAGATTGTATTAAGGATATCTTCATTTGGAATTGCCAAAATTGGAGCAAAATTCAGTGTTTTTTGCCTCACCCCTCACAGAGTGCGCCAGGACCAAATCTGTCATTCTCGGATTAGACTCTCGCGCACTGTGTGAGTGGTCGACCACTGATCTTTGCCAATGCTTGGCCAAATGTAGAAAGTAAGGGCATAATCCAACCCAACTCATTGAGATAAGTAGGATTTGACCCTTAGATTATAGAAATTGAGCCATCCTAGACCCAAACAGAGTCCCACCCCTCATAGAGGCATGCAGTAGAGGGGTACATCGAAGGCTTGAATGAAGAAATTAGGAAGCTAGTAAGAGCAATAAACCTCAAGACAGTGTCAGAAGCAGAGTCCAAGGCAGTGAGCTTGCAAGGAACAGGACCTCAAGAGAGTGGGCCGAGGCATCAGTACTATCAGGACAAAGGGAAGGGTATAGGAAGCTACATTCCAAGAGCAACAAGCCCAGCAGCTAGCAGACCTCAGTACAAACGCAAATTTCGGGAAGCAAGGCAATGGAAATTTTGGCAAACAGGATAAGAAACAGGTCAGCTTCAAGGAGCAAGGGGGTGGTTCAAACTACTCCAAGGCAGTAAAGCAGTTCTTACAGTCCATCCCCAAGGAGAAGAGGCAGGAATGTATTGAAAAGTAGTTGTGCTTCAGGTGCTTCCAGCCAGAACATCGGACACATAATAGCCCATTTGTGATGAATGCGGCGTTAGCGGAGCTAAGATGGGAGACACCCACAGATGTCGACGAAGAAGATGCCCCCGACTACATCCAAGGTGAGTGCCACATCTTTGCCGCTATTGACTCCGAGAATGCCGAGAGTCAGTATCAAGTCATTTCGATGACTGGGAAGGCTCAAGCCAAGTCCTTCATAGTGTTGATAGACACAGGGAGTACCCACAATTTTGCCTCGCCAAGGATGGTAGAAATGTTGAAGTTGAAGCCTTTGAAGTCCAAGTCTAGACCGGTTGTGTTAGCAAGTGGGGCAATCCGTCATATAGCAGGGAAGAGGATCAACTTCGACATAGACTTGCCAGGTATCAATGTTGGAATGGGAGAAGAAGTGATGAACATCGGCAAGTACGACTTGATCATAGGCATGGAATACCTTGGGCCAGCTGGAGCTGTGATTGATTGTGGCAAGCGGAAAGTAACCTTAACAACGCCAGAGGGCAAGCTCATTGAGATAGCAGGTAAAGAAGTCACCCCAATCATGCAATGCATGTCTAGTAAGAAGTCACTTAGATGCTTAAAGAAGGAGCAAGTAGCCTATGTCTTTAAACTCGAAGTTGACAAGCAAGAGACAGCGGAAGAGAAAGAGGCCAAAGCATTGAGCAAGCTCCCAAAGCCTATAGCAAAGTTGGTGAAGGAATTCCATGATTTATTCCCAGATGAGATTAAGCAACTTCCACCTTACAGAGGAGTCGAGTGTGAAATAGCACTTGAGCCAGGAACTAAGCCAACAAGCAAGGCGCCCTACAGGATGTCAACCCAGGAGTTGACGGAATTGAAGAAGCAGTTACAGGAGTTGCTAGACCTAGGGTTTATAAGACCTAGTGTCTCCCCATTTGGAGCGTCAATACTCTTCGTGAAGAAGAAGGATGGAAGTCTTAGGATGTGCATTGACTATCGTCAATTGAACAAGCACACCATCAAGAACAAATATGCTCTACCTCGAATCGGATGATCTGATGGATCAGTTGCAGGGAGCAAAGGTCTTCTCCAAGATAGATTTGAGACCAGGTTATCACCAGATCAGAATCAAGGAAGAGGACATCCATAAGTCTGCATTTCGGATGAGATATGGCCACTATGAGCTCACAGTGATGCCCTTTGGATTGTCCAATGCTCCAACAACCTTCATGAGGCTCATGAATTATGTTTTTTGCGAGTTCCTAGATGCTTTCATCATAGTTTTCTTTGATGACATTCTAGTCTACAGCGAATCATTAGAGGAGCATGTCCAGCACTTGAGAAAAGTACTCGAAAAGTTGAGGAGGCATCAGCTTTTTGCGAAGTTATCCAAGTGTCACTTCGCAACAGAAAGAGTGGAGTATTTGGGGCATGTAATCTCAGCGGAAGGGATCTCCACCGACCTGCAAAGATTGAAGCAGTAATTGATTGGCCGGCACCAAAGAACACACATGAAATGAGGAGTTTCCTCGGCCTAGCAGGGTATTACAGAAAGTTCGTCAAGAATTTTGCAAAGGTGGCAGCTCTATTGACGGACCTCACCAAAGCAGGAAAGATAAAAGATTGGGCAAGTCATTGGCAAAAGAAGGCCCATGCAGCATTTGAGACATTGAAGGAAGCCTTAACGACATCGCGAGTCTTAGTCTTGCCGGACCCAACCAAAGACAAGCTTGTAGCAACAGACGTTAGCAGGATAGCAACAGGCGCAGTGCTCATGCAGGAGGAAAGGGTAGTCGCGTATGACTCCAAGAAGATGAATGATGCAGAGCAGCGATACCCAACTCAGTAAGACCATTGCAAATTTGGAGACATTATTTGTTGGGAAAGAAGTTCCAACTAGACACAGACCACCAAAGTCTCGAATATATTTTCACGCAACCACTCCTCAATCTGAGGCAAAGAAGGTGGATGGAGTTTCTCGAAGAATATGACTTCAAGATAGTCTACAAGCCAGGCAAGCTAAATGTAGTTGCAGATGCACTCTCTAGGAAGCCATTGAAGACAAGGACACATTGCAATGCCATATCAGCGCTCACAAGTGAGTATGGCAAAAAGATTGAGGAAACCTTGCCAACAGGTTGCGACTTTAAAGAAGCGTGGACAAGCCTCTCTAAAGAGGCAAGAACAGACAAAGAAAGGGAGGCCTTCAAGAACTATAAAAGGGAAGGAAACCTCCTATACCATAAGAACAAGTTGTGTATACCAGAATCTTTGGGAGTACGAAAACTAATTCTCCATGATACACACAATAGCCCCATAGCTGGCCATGCAGGGTTCATGAAGACATATTTTAAGATTAGAAGCAGCTACTTCTGGCCCGGCATGAAGAAGCAGATAGCAAGGTACATTCGTAAGTGCCAGATATGCCAGCAAACAAAGGCGGAGCAACTCCGAATCCCAGGTGCCTTAGAGCCATTGCCAGTGCCAAATGCTAAGTGGGAAGCCATAAGCATGGACTTCATTACAGGGCTCCCAAGAACAACAAGAGGCAAGGACGCCCTGATGGTGGTGGTAGATAAGTTGTCAAAGATGGCACACTTTATGCCGTGCAGGACAACAGACACAACATTGGATACTGCCGTCCTATTTACTAAAGAAATTTTTAGACTCCACGGCATGCCGAGGGAGATAATCTCGGATAGGGATTCTAAATTTATGAGTGCATTTTGGCAGGACCTATTTACCACCATCCAGACGAAGCTTTCTATGAGCACAGCATATCATCCGCAAACAGATGGTCAGACGGAGTGAACTAACAGGATTATCGAAGATATGCTAAGGAACTATGTGTGGAACAAACATTCTAAGTGGGAAGATTTCATCCACTTAGTAGAGTTTGCCTACAACAGCACTAAGCAGGAGTCATCGCAGATGTCTCATTTCATGATAAACTATGGGTATCAGTGTCTTACTCCAGATACTTGGCACAACCCAGTGTCAAAAGTGGAAGTCTCCCAACAGATGTTATCGAATATGCAGCAATTGGTGGAGGAGGTAAGAGGTTACCTTCTAGCAAATGGGCAAGAGGAAAAAAGTGTAGCCGATAAGCATAGAAGCGGTAAGGGAATTTCAGGTGGGGAGACAATGTATGGTTGAAGATCAAGGTGAAGCGGGCCAAGCTCGCGATCGGTAATTGCAAGAAGCTTGCTCCAAGATGGGCTGGACCTTTGTGATAACCAAAAGAGTAGGTACCTAATCCTACAAGTTGGACACGCCAACACATCTCAAAATCCATAGGGTCTTCCATTAAGTCTCCTAAAGAGGTACACCCTAATCCAGAGGAAGTATTGAGACAACCGAAGTTCTTGGAAATGACGGGACGACCAGCTTAAAATCGCCCCCACAGGTTCTTCTTGACAAGGCCTATAAAAGACAAGAAGATCCAAATTTCTCCAATACCTTGTGAAATGGACGCACTTATCTGTGGAGGACGCTACGTGGGTACTACAATCAAATTTGGAGAAGCAGTACCCCCAATTCATGGAGCAATGCAAGGTTCGGCTCGTCACCGAAGTAGTTGACACCGACTCGATAGGTGAGTGGAAGGTAGATTAAAAAGTCCGCTTCCGTCTCATGGAAGTAGATGACCTTGAGAGATAAGAGGTCATTCAGGCATGTATTGATAGGAAAGCACCTCTAGTCAATGCCTACCACGGGAAGGACGCCATCTTTCACGCCCAAATACGGGGAGGACGCCACCCTTCACGCCAAAAGGCAACTAAAGGTGTAGGCATGAGTGTCATTCTAGGCATGGTAGGGCGTTGTCTCCATGGCCACGATGGAAGAAGCATTCTCTTCCTACGCCAGGAGATTAGTCTTGCATCCATGTAAATTGTAATTAATGGGTGGTTCCCTAACAACCAACTTTATAAAAATTTAATGAATACTGACGTAGTGTTGAACCTGCAGGCCAATAGGAGAGTCTAGCAAAATAGGAAGGTCAGATCATGAAGACTTGCAACACATAATTTTGTCATGATGTGTTGTAAGGAAACGATGTGGAACCTTAATTAGAAAATTTTGGAACTATGTTTATAATAATGGTGTAGGCCATAAATTTTTGTGAATAATAGACGATAAGGCAAGAGGATGAAATAACCTCTTATCATAGTATAATATTAAACAAGGACGTGTTATGAATAATTAAAATATTACCTTGGAGTAATCATATTGTAAAGTTATATGTATCAAATGTAATTGCAGGATATGCAGGTTTCCAAGGTGTGGAGACGCGTGATGCTGAGGACAGCATCAATCCAAGGTGGAGAGATTGTGACATTCCAATATAACATACGCCTCAAATATGTATATTATACTGCCACGTCACACGTACTTGTCATCTTGACAAGTACTAGCGAGACGTAAAGGGTTGCACCTAGGAAGGAAGGAAGGTATTTTTATCGTCCACGGAGACCAATCGGTCTAGGGGGCAACCTCGTAAGTTGTGCATGTTTAATAAACATATGCAACTATAAACCCCATGCCAAATGGCAAAACCCCATTTGGCCAATGTTAACCTAACCCTAAGGGTTTCTATATAAGGGCTTTCCCCTTAAACCCTAACCTCTTCTTCCTTTTCGCAATTAGGGTTTTCAAGAGCCATTCCGGCCAAGCCAAGACCCTAGTTTGCATTGTCAGGCTCTGGAAAGCTGTCTTTGCAAAATAGTTCTTTCAGCAGCAGCAGTCTTCAGCAGGATCAGAGGCATGGACGCATTCCAAGGACCTGGAGCAAGTCAGACGCCAGGTAAATAGTCATTCTGCTGTGCAAAGCCGCCTTTTGGTTTGGCAATGAGGTGGTTTAGCATGTTAGTTCAGCCTTAGAGGCCTTATAGATCCCGAGATCATAAGCCCTAACAAAAGAACCTAACTTTGGATGTTTAGGTAGGTATATTAGATGTTATTCTACAATTCAGTTCTTGATGATTATGGTGTTCATTCTATGCTCTCCCGTGTATTGGGAAGGGGGGTAGATACCCTAAAAGCCTTTGTAGCAGATGTTCCTAGATAGCCTCATTAATACCCAATTAATGCGGCCTGTGCACAAGAGCCCGCCTGGTTGTAGGCGGAGGGGCTAGACCGATGGAAAAGGGGGACTTGTCCCATCATTGATTGATCCCGTTGGTGTGTAAAGCCTACCAGGGATCTTAGTGGGCTAGGCTTAATAGTTTGCCACTGAGTGTGGGCAAGGTATGGGCTCGACACCTCTGGGGTGATGCGCCACCTTCCATGGGGTTCAAGTCGAATAAGGGCAGTGGCCCTCTAGCCGCCTGTGATGGGCATGCATGCCTCTGGAGGGGAGATGACTCTCATCCTGCCTCATCGGGACTGGGGAGATGCAATCCAGCAATAGCCCTCTTGGCTATGTACCTGGCAGGCTACGGTCCGGTCCCAACACTTTTCAACCTACTCTGCAAAGTGTGCACGGGAGGGGCGGATGAAGTGGACTACCCAACATCCATGTTCTTATGCCAGCCCAATTCATTGCCATGACTCGGTCTGCGTTGACTTCTAGAGACCCAAGCCGTCAGTCAACCCCCTATGAGTCTGAGCCTTGGGTAGGATCTCCCCATGTTGATGCTATTGATGTTGTTGTACATATGATGTTATGATGTGTTCACCCTTCGAGGTGAGCTTATTGATGTATTGATGTTATGTGCTCGTGTTTATTCACGCTTTCGCAGCTAGGACGGTCCCGAAGGAAGACGGGCAAATGGCCCATCCACTCTTCCCTCATTGGCCCAGTTCATGGGATTGGTGTCAGGTGGATGGCCCCTGCTAGTTTGGCTACCAGGGGGATGAACTCCGCCTTCGGATACGATGGGAGCATCGGGGACGTCACAACTAGATCTCTCGTGGAAACTTCTGTGACGTTCCAGCACAGTATATGGTCCTAAGACGTATACTGTACTGCCTCGTCACGCGTACACACCATCCCGACTGACGTGTACGCCAACGAGTAGCCGAGCAAGTAGCACCCTAGGGGGCAACTTGCAAGGAGTGTACATTTATTCATGTGCACATTTACCCATGTGCGCATTTATCCAAGTACACACTTACCCATGTGGACACTTTATGCCACCTAGTTAATAAAGGCAAGTGGGCCACACCCAATTATCCCACATGCTTAAAGGGATAATGGGAAACCCTAGCCCCTTAGTCTATTTAGGGATAGGAAACCCTAACTTTCTATTTTCGTTCATAGCTTTCTTGGGCTTTGTTTTGCTTGCTCCAAGAGCCAAACCCGCCTCCCAAACTCTGTCTGAGCAGTCTAGCTCATCAGTTCCCCTTTCTAGCTTCATCTTCTAGCAGTTCAGCAGGATGGTCGAGTTCAGAGCAAGAGGAGCGAGCCAAGGATCAGGTATTTTGTCAATTTAATAGTCTAAACCGCCTCCCAGTCATTGAATAAGTAGGTTTAGCCTATTAAATTGCCCATAGCAGCCATCTAGATCCTCAGGTACCAAGCCCTAACTAAAGAACCTAACTCTGTGATTTAGATTAGATCTTATTCTTTAGTTCTTCTGTGATATGTATGATGATGTATCTCTGTGGACTCATTGTATTGGGAAGGGGGGTAGAGACCTTAAAGCCTGATAGTTGATGCTCCTAGCTAGCCTCTTTAGTGCACTGTAAATTCGGCCTGTGTACAAGAACCAAACCTGGTTGTGGGTGAAGGGGCCAGACTGGCTTACAAGGAGGTTCATGTCCTGACTCATGATCATGACCCTCTGGTAGTAAAGCCTATCGGGGACTATTATGGACTAGACCTAATGCTCTGCCACTGCGTGCGGGCTTTGCATGGGTTCGACACTCTTGGGGTGGTGGACACCTTCCACGGAGTTCAGTCGAGTACGGGCAGTGGCCCTCTAGTCACCTTGAGTCAGCATGCCAATCTCTGGAGGGAGCAATCCCTACCTGCCCCATCGGAACTGGGGAGATGAAACCCAGGAATAGCCCCTTTGGCTATGCATCCGGCGGGCTACAATCAAGTCCCAACACTTTTCAACTGCAAAGTGTGCACAGGAGCGGCGGATGGAGTGGACTACCCCAAGCCATGTTCTATTGCCAGCCAAATCCATTGCCATGAATTCTGTCTGCAATGATTTCTGGAGGCCCAAGCCGTCAGTCATCCTTTCTCGAGTCTGAGCCTTGGGTAGGAACTCCTATGTGATGTGCCGATCTTTGTCTATGCAAATATGTGATGAGCCATCCTTCATGATGGACATGTGATGTTGATATTGTATACTGACATGTATGTTTATGCTTCCACAGCTAGGTAGGCTTTGAAGGGAGACAGGGTAAAATGACCCATTCATTCTTCCCACTGGAACTCATCAAGGTTGCAGTGACACGTGGAGGGCCTTGTATCAGCATGGAGCTGGTATGGGGGATGAACTCCTGTTTGTATATGGTGAGTGCACCGTATATGAGTAGGGGACGTCACAGTGGTATCAAAGCTATGTCCTTGGTGACCAAGAGCAAAGCACTGACCATGCTCCCAGTAGTACTAACTTAGTAGGATCCTCAAACCTCGAAAAGTGGGAATTTTTTTTCTCATTTTTGTAGTATATGCTAAGCTAGTAACAGTTAGAAGAATTGAAGAACCACTCCAAAGAGCTTCTGATGCATAAGAAATAAATAAATTGTGAACGATGGCCACGTCACCAACCAGCGCCATTTTTCTTGATTTCCTTGTCTTTTTCGATTCAAACTCGTTCTTGATTCTTTCCATCAGAGAATTTCCCTTCTGATCCGAATTACTCGCTACAACTTGCAGGCCCTGTAGAGGCCCTGCAAAATTCGATCTTCTTATCATTTTCTCTATGCATGGATACTAAATTTTTCACTGTTCTGAAGCAGGATCAAAGAATTACCTGTGGTTTTCTCTCTGGACCATCCTCCGAGCTCTGGGACAGTTTTCTTCTCAAGCAATTCTTCCCAGACACACTTTTTAACCCAGAATTCTCAATTATACCATCTTCAGAAGAATTTGAAGCCGAAATCATTGAAGCTTGGGTGCTAGAATTCACAGGCAAAAAGAACATTTCGGCAACAGCAATCTTTCAGGTATTTTGTGGGTGGTCAGAAAGGAAAATCTCGGTTAAAATTTACTCAGAATGATTATTCATACTTTCAAGTCTTTCGAGTCTTTCTGGCATAAATTTGGTTCTCCTATCCCTCAAAGTTCTTAGATAGATCTTTTTTCCAATTTGATCTCAGTTTTTCCCCACTTCCTTTCCTATTTTCCATTCCTCCGCTCTTGCTTCTGATAGCCTTACTTTACTTGCTCTGCATTAATGGCGTATTTTCCCCCAAAAAATAAAAAAATTTTGCAATGCCCGTCAGCCCTAGATTCAAATTCTCTCTCACTCCTTCATAGTTTTATACTCTTTCCGGCTGCTCAAAGGGACTCTCTTCTCACTCAATATGCATCACTTCAGCCCATATGCTCCTAATTGGGATACGCTCTCTCTGGTCCCAAGGGGAACTCTTACTCTGCCAAGATTGGATGCTTCTGGAGTGCCAATTCCTCTCTTTCCGAGACCAACCCAACCATCCATTTCAGACGAGCAATTGGCTTCGGATTTTGAGCTCCAACAATCAAGAGCCCCCACAAATGTTCAGCTTTTCAGAGGTATTCATTTAAACTCTCCTTTGATTGCCTCCAAAATTGATTCTTTATCAAAGATTGCTGTTGTTGCCAAAGTCGATTCCACTGGTATAAAAATAGAAAAACTTTGGGACCATCTCCTAAGGCTTCACAAGGGCATTGTCATAAATTCTATCTACTGGCTAAGTTATCCATACATCCTGGTGGAATGTGGTTGCCCTAGGACTGCAAATTTCTTGCTTAAGCTTGGCCTCACAACATGTGACACTTCCCAAATATCCTTTTTAAAATGGAATGCCACCTTACCTCTAAATGAATTCAGAAAGTTTCATATAGCTTCTGTCACCATGAGTGAGCTCAGTCCCATATATTGAAATGAAGACTGCTTCCAGTCTATCTTTAACTCCATTGGTACCTATTTGACCACAGAATACTCCACATATAAACCACCAAAATGCTTCATTCAGCTGGACATCACCAAAGTCATTCCCACTGCCATATCCTTTATAGATTTCTTTGGGAAAACCTCTATCCTTCAACTTAGATGGGTAGGACTACCAAATCTTTGCCAGACATGCAACTCGAGACATAAGGTAGGCAGTGAATGTATACTGCTTCAAAAGGAAACAAAAACATGTGATATTCCAGAAAAAGGGATTGTTGATTCTGAGCCATCCAATCAAGCAGCTACCTCAACATTTCCAAACAGATTGAGATCCACTCAATATACAGCAATGGACACTCACAATACTCATTGGCCTCAAAATGGATGGAAGAAAGTCAATGGCAGTACAAAAAGAATCCAAAAACACAGAGATGCTAGAACTTTGGCACAGCAAAAACCTGATCTCAGTTACAGCTCTCAGATATATGCCATAACATCATCTTCTGACAAGCAAATGAAGGTTAAGGTTCTAAACAAAGGGATCTTCATCAAGGAAGATCGACCTTCAGATGGTCAGGATAAACCTAGTTTGGCAACAAAACAGTCTTCTGAGATGGCTAAAATAAATAAAGCAAACATTGAGCATAACAGGTATATGCTAAAAGGAAAAGGTAAAGCCTCACTTTTGCCTCCAAAAGTTGATTTGCACAAGACTCTTTCAATCATTATGAAGGATTCTAGGCAAATTATCAGTCAACAACCATTATCAAGCAAAGGCTCTACTGATATCCAAGTTGGGAACAAAAACACACCTTCTAAAATGACAATTACTGAGAGCAGTAAGTCTATTACACAAGGTTTGAATGGGGTTTCATTACTTAATGAAAAAGGTATCGACCACAAAGAAAAGGGCAAGCAGAATACATCAACATCAACTGAGATTCCTCCAGCTCCAGCCAGGGTTCTACAACATCATAATACTTTGGATCACCAAGACATTGAACCTACTGAAGAAAATGAGATGCTACTTGATACACTGAAAGTCTCAAATTCCTTTGCCATTCTTGCAGATATGTCAGATGACCCTGGTGCTGATAAAATTGCAGATGAAACTTGTATTGGTCCCATTGAGCCAACCTCTCTTCACCCTCAACTTGAAAACACATTTCAAAACACATCCACCACATACCCCATCCAAAATATTGCATTTCCATTTGAAACTGCACTTGATCCCCTCTTTTTACATGTAGACCTCTCTGAAACCTCTGAATCATCCTTACCCCCTTCTAAGAATGCAGCCATTTCCCCAAAGATAGCTCAGCAATTATAGGAATTAATGACAGCCACAGAGGTATTGCCATGTGTATTGCCAGATCCTTCTGAACAGATGTCAGTGGCCCCAAAGGATAGGGATGAACAGGTTAGAAATATCTCAAAGGGTTGGGAACACAATCTGCTGCATACAGATCATGAGCACACAGTAACAGCAACAGCATGTGATCAGCATCAATCAGAGAAAACAACAGGAAATAATGCAAACTCCACCCTACATCAATTGAGATCTACAGAGTCATCATACTTGGAACAAGCTACTCCCAGGCAAGATCTTTCCACTTTAAAAGTTGCAGATAAATTTGTTACTTAACTGCTCTATTATGGATAATAATGTGGATAATAATGTAATTACCTCCACAAACTCCATTGACTATTCTTTAGCTGAGACTGAAGTCCAGGAGTGCTGCAAATCCAAATTCTGGCAGTGCTCTCACTCTGACATAATAGCTGAAGAAAACAACTTTGTAGAATCTCACTCTGACAAAGAAAATGCCCCTGACCTCCACATTTCCCACTGATAACCCATGGGATGGAGATATTTATTTGCTTGCTCATCATGACAGTCCTATTGCGGACCACTCAATAAACAAATCCTCCAGCAGAAATGGAAAGAAAAAGGGTAAAAATATTCTTGGCCAAATCCAAAATACACCTGCAGCCAATACTCGACAAAAAACCAAAAGGGCTAGCAAACTCCATTAGCCATCCCCTAGATTGCTTTATCCTTAAATTCACCATGAAGATTCTCAGTTGGAATCTCAGAGGTATCAAAGGCCCTTTAAAAAGAAGAAGGGCAATCTCTCAAATCAGAAGTTATGATGCAGATATCATCCTTCTTCAAGAGCTAAGACTTCCTAGCTTTGAATGCTCAAACTTAGCAGATTGGATTGGCCCTGGCTTTTCATCTATTTGGACTGAGGCCAATGGTACCTCTGGTGGCCTTTGCATTATTTGGAGACATCTTGTCCATAGCTATGTTCATACTAGCCCTTGCAGAACCTGTCAACCTGTCATTTACAAGCATAATGATTTTAGCTTTGGAATTATAAACATCTATGCTTCCACTGATTCAAGAATTAGAGCTAATACTTGGCCCATGGTTAGCAATTTCATTGCATCTCAAGACTGTGACACTTGGATCATGGCAGGGGATTTTAATAACACATCTACTTGGGATATGAAGATAGGAAAAAATCTTAACATGCCATCTGAAGAGATATCACAATGGGATCAAATGCTTGATAGGCATTTCTTTCAGCATATCCCCTCCTCTACCTCTGCCTACACTTGGTCTAACAAGCAAGAAGGAAATAGCAGTGTCTACTGTGCTCTAGACAGGTTCTACATAAATAACACTCAAAATGATATTTGGAATAACTGTCTGGTTAGCAGTGATGAGTGCACATCCATATCTGATCACCAGCCTCAATTCTTCACTACCAATCACACTCTATCCATTAAGAGGCATGGCAATACCCCTTTTAAGCTGAATTGCTCCCTGCTTGACTCTGATACTTTCTGCAATGATTTCACTGCCTTCTATGAAACTCTCCCCAAAGTTAGATCTACAAATTCTATTAGATCCTTTTATGCCAACATAAAAAATTCCAAGACCTGGATCAAGCAGTGGTTGAAGAATCTACATGAAAGCAAGCAAGCAGAAAAAAGAGCCTATCTTAAAGAAATGAAAGAGGTAAGAATGCGGCTGCAGGAAGACCCCCTTAATATTGAGCTCCATTGGCAAGAAGGAAATCTTGAAAGGGTCATCAAAACAATTGAAGAGATGGAAGCAAAAGGAGCATCCATCAGATGCAAAATCAAGTATCTTTCCAACATGGACCATGGAAACTCCAAGTTCTTTTATAGAGTTGCCAAATCTAGACTTCTAAAAAGTCAACTGACCACGGTCAAAGATGAAAATGGTAATATCTTCACAGATCAAAAAGAAATTTCCAATTTCTTTTGCTCCAATTATGAGAATATTTTCTCCCAACCTATAGACAGCTCTGTCCAAACTGTTGTAGCCAAAGCTTTTACTGATTTGATTGAAAATAATGGTCTTCATAGTAATCTGATCATGCCCCTTCTATAGATGCTATCCCCACTGCAGATGAGAACTTCTCTACCCTAAATAGTCTTGCCAAAGGCAAAAGCCCTGGCTCTGATGGTCTTCCCCCTGAATTCTACATTAGATTTTGGGATACTATTAAAAATGATTTCATGCACATGATCAAGGGTTTCTGGAATTCCAACCATCTGCATCCTGCTCTATCTTCTGGCCTTATCACTCTAATCCCTAAGGTTGACAATCCTCAGTCTTTCACAGACTGGAGGCCTATCTCTTTAACAAACTCCACTTATAAGGTCTGTGCTAAGATTATAGCTAACAGGGTAAAATCTTATCTTCAAGAGGCCATCAGCCAGAATCAATATGCTTTTCTCCCAAACAGATATATCCTAGATAACTATATTGCAGCCATGGAAGGAATGCATTGGAACAATCTAACTAAACAAAATTGTATCTTATTGAAGTTAGATTTTTCAAAAGCCTTTGACACTGTAAGGTGGAATTTCTTAGAATTCTCCCTCCAAAAGCTGGGCTTCAGTGAAAAGATCATTAAGCTAATCTTGGGATTAAATTCTAGATCACAATCAACTGTTCTTGTGAATGGTTCCCCTGGATATTTCTTCCCTCTGGCTCGAGGTGTCAGACAAGGTTGCCCCCTTCCCCTAGCCCCTTATCTCTTTCTGGCTGTAGCAGAGATGCTAACTAGAGTGATTATACATCAACAATCTGTGGGAAATATAGTAGGTCTGAATCTTCCTGATAATACTTCCAACCTTTCCATTCTGCAATATGCAGATGACTCCTTCAGCTTCCTCAAAAATGAGTCAAGCATCATTGCCAACTTCCTGAACATAATTCACATCTTTGGTGCAGCCTCTGGGATACATCTCAACAGAAACAAATGCACAATTATTGGGGATTTAGATGTTGATAGTATTGCTGGCATCAAGTGCATCAAATCAACTGAGACAACCAACCTTTTGGGTATGCCTTTGTCACTCAATCCCAGTCTCAAAGGATTATGGACACCTATTGTTTCCAGAATCAGAAAAAAGCTAGCCAATTATGGAAATTGTCTTTCACTGGCAGGGAGAACCATAATTGCTAATTCTGTTCTTGCTGCCTCTCACATTTATTACTCCTCTGCCCTCTTAGCTCCAAAATGCATTTATCAACAAATCGAGAGAATTGTCAGAAACTTCATCTGGAAGAAGCACCATATGGTTAACTGGAACTCTATTACTAGAAGCAAGAAGCATGATGGCTTAGGATGTAAGAACTTGGCTCTTCAGGGCTATGCTTTGGCTGGAAAATATATCTGGAAATCCCTGTTCCTGCAGAATAATCCAGCCACATTATTTATCAAATATTGGCTTTCTTGCAGTCATCCTAAAGAACATCCTTCTATCAGTCACTCTGAAACCTGCACCAAATATATCTCCTCTTATGAGAGGCATTATCTTGGCTTGGAACAAAGTTCACATTAATTTTGAACATTCAAGTATTCAAAATAGCCACTCGAGCACAAGCATTTTTTGGAATCCTAATCTTTCCAGAGACAATAGTACTCCTTTGGCTATTAAACATCCTAAGCTTTACAAAAAGTGGACAGATTATGGTATTTCAAAGCTTGGTGATTTATGGGATCAAACAAGATGGATTTCTTGGACAAATCTGAAAAATAGGATCAGAGGCAGCTCATCTGATAAGCTTCTGTTTAGATTCATCAGGCATAAAATTAGCAATATCAATCTCCTTGACAATCCTGTCACTGCTGACTGGTCTCTTATGGGTAAGCCTAGTTACAATGTTTCCAAGGTTTACACCTGTCTAAATATGCCCCACCAGCCCTCCAAATCTAAACTTTATTGGGGACTCTCTGATGATTCCGAAAATAGGCTTTTTAAAAATATTTGGAATTCATACCTGCCCCCAAAGATTTCCGACTTTATCTGGTTAATTGCTGTGCCAAATTTGGAAACTTTATCAAGGCACTCGAATTCTTTAACAAATCCTGTGCATCCCAACTGCCCTCTTGGTTGCAACAATGTTGAATCTTTGGAACATATCTTTGGCTGTGCTATTCTAAATTCTTTTTGGAGATGGTTTGAATTTACTTTTAATATCAATTGTCCTGCTACTTTGCTTGAGTTCCTGATGAATGATGATGCTTTTAAAAATTCCTTATGCTACATTTCTTTGTGGAATGTATGGAAACATAGGAATAGGTGTCAGTATGGTGGTAAGACAATTTCCATATTCTGGATTAAAACTCAAGTTATCTATGACATAGAAATGGTTGCAACAAGTCAGATACACCAGCATAAAGATTCCTTGGATTGTTTGGATAACAAATGGCTAAGTATAGGCAAATTCTTGGGTGCTTATAAAATATTTAAACTACATTGTCATGAATCACTTACTGACACTTAATGTTTATCTGGTAGATTACATGAGGAACCTAAGTAGGGACATTGGCACTTCGGTTGAGCCTGCAGAATACAGACTGTTCCCAGGACAGAGGCTAGTTCATGATATACAATATACATATGACATGTGGACAGGTCCAGTCAGGGGCATCACAGATATCGACATACCAAACATCCCTGATGAGGAACTAGACTGGGCTATGGAATTCTGCAGAAGCACATATCTAATGGTGCAGTTATGGTGGTTTCTGGAATGTAACAGCAGAAGAATGACAGATCAACAGTTTGAGAACTATAGAGAATGTTATTACCATTACAGGGGTTTGGCAGATGCATATGGCACATTAATCATTCTAATATCCACCACAAATGCAGATAGGCTGATTACTGAGTTGAATTGGGGAAATGGCAACACTCTTATACTCCAACCTCACTTCCAAGCTCACTTTGAATATCTTAGCTCCTACCACTTCCATCGACATCTCTCCTCTCTTCCCTTTCGTTGACCTGCAACTCACTCTATTGGGACCACATACTGATCTTCCTAAAATTACAGCATTTTATGAGCACCTAATCTATTTTGCAGGAATTGATCTTTGACTGGTCTTTGACTGGTCAAGGCATATGTTGCTGAACGTTTTCAACAATGATCCTCTTAGTTGCAGCACAACAAATTAATCAACTAATAATAAGGTTGATTAATATTTTGGACACTACTATGTGCTTCTCACAGCACTTATCTTATTTGTATTTAACTGCATGCTTTTTTATGAGTAGCCTACTTATAAAGGCTCACTCAATATGTCGTACCTTTTTCTATAATTAATGAACCCCCCAAAAAAAAAAAAAAAAGAATTGAAGAACTAAGAAAACTAAAAAGTTGAATAAATTTTGACCTAAAGCAGCAAAGGTCTCACGGTATGCGCCCAGGCCAAAAACCAAATTCTGGTTTTGCCTCCCAGCGCACACGTGAGACATAGGCCATAATCACCTTGAAACATGATGAATTTTAACAAACTAACATGCTAAATCAAGTTTTAAGGTAAGAATTAGTTAGATTTGTATATTATACCCCTAGGAATATGCCTAGAAATTCCATAATTTAGTCATAATTGCCAAATGTCTCACGGTATGCGCCCAGGCCCAAAACCAGATTTTGGTTTTGCCTCCCAGCACACACCGTGAGACCAATGGTTTAGAAAAGTCTAAAGTAAGCATATGTTATAGGTTAATAGGTGCCTTGGCACATCAAAAAGAGTAACTTAGAATTTGACCTAAAATTGCCCAAGCTATAAATAAACCCAGACCCCCCCTCCCCCTCATTTGTAGATTTCCTGTTTAGAAAATTGCTCCCGCTTTCTGAGGCGATTTTTGGGTGCCCGACCTCTGATCGACGAGACGTAAAACATGGCGAGAACCAAACAGACTGCTCGGGTTCCTCGAGGAGACGAAACGGCCAGCGCCCAACTCCAGCAAATGCTTCGGGAACGTCTTCTTGCGAGAGGTGACCGACCTTCATCAAGTGAGGGGACAGTTTCAGAGGAGCACCAGGGGGAGGGATCCCAGCAGGGGGCACAAGATAACCTGGCCGACATCATCGACCAGGAGATAGACCAGCAGATAGACGAGCCGGCAGAGGTGCACCTCTGAGGCTTCGGCTGTATGGGCGCTCGAGGAAATAGAAGGCTAATGATGAAATCCGTGAGAGTGCTCGAAAGCAGATGGAGAAAGAGAAACAAGAAAAAGGCCGAAGCGGAGAGCAGGGAGGCAAAGGCGCACGAAGAATAGAGGGAGCCGACTCCCGAGCCGACCCTGGAGGAAGAACTCGCGGCCTGGATTCGAAGGCACGAGGCGAAGGAACGGCACCGAGAGAAGAAGAAGGCCGAGAAGAAGAGGAAACGGGAAGAAAAGGAGGCCGAAGAAAAGAAGAAGCTCAAGGGCAAGAACGAGCAGCCCAAGAGAAGAATTAAGAAGACCCCCGAAGACAGAGATCGTCATCGAAGAGCGCCCGCCGACTAATCAACTCGGCGCTGGATCACCTGGATGACGGTAAGACTTCAACTCTAACCTCCGTGAAGGTCAAAGGCACTGTGAGCAGCCGTGAGCAGGTGTGAAACCCCGCCATATCCAACATGGGAGAAGGATAAGGACAACAAGAAGCCGCCTCGACCTGCCAGGGAGTCATATGTGATAGACCCTATCAGGGTCTACCAGAAGAAGCTGAAGGCGCACAAGGAATTTATGAAGAAGTGGGAGGCTTACAACTCCTACTATCAGGCGAATAAAGTCACTTTTGTAGCAGGTGGACGGCCATCCAAGAAGCAGACGCTCAAGCCTCCGCCCGAGAAGCCTGTTCCTCCAAAGAAACCAGCGAAAAGGAATGCCCAGTCCAACCAGTCACGAGCATTGAAGGAGATCATGCATTTTTAGCGCAACTACGGCTTCCTTATTCCCCCGCACCGTTCGCCCGGCTGGTGAGAGAAGTTATACAAGAGTACAGCTCCGACATAAGGGTGACGGACGAGATGCTGCTAGCACTATAGGAAGCAGTCGAGCAGAAGCTGGTCCAACATTTTGAAGACTCAACAGCCTGCATTGTACATGCTAAGAGGGTAACATTAATGACGAAAGACATGCACCTCGCTAGTCACATTAAGGGAGAACCCCATTAATCTTGTAAATGACAAATTTTGATTAATACAACGTGTTTTATTGTAAGTTATATGTGCATAATTAATGTTAATTAGATCGAATTAGCAACAATTGCCCTTTGTTTTAGTAAATTTGGACATTTGTAGGCCAAATAGTGCCCAATGTCTCACAATATGCGCCCAGACCAAAAACCAGATTTTGGTTTTGCCTCCTGGCGCACACCGTGAGACCTTCATGCCTAAACTAGCCCAAAACATCTCCAAATCGGCAAGTAAGGGGTCAATCTTGCATATCTCGATGCGATTATCATGTTTTGACCCTTAGTTCACCTTGTTTAGATAAGTCTAGACCAAATTGGGGTTGGTGTGTCTCCGGTAAGATGCCCGGACCAAAACCAAATTTTGATTTTGCCTCCTGGCGCACACCGTGAGACCTCCCAGCATTTTCTCCAGCATGCCATATCCAAGTGACCTTTAGTTTGTTGCAATAGGTTCGTCAGATAGTCCTAGTCATGCTCAAACCCTCAAATTAGCCTCCCAATTCCCATTTGGACCTCAAAATAGGTCAGATTTGCCCAACCCCAATAGTTTTCCAAGTCATCCAAAAATTAGGGTTTTCCCCTTGTCTATAAATAGGCCCCCATTTCTCACTTAGCATCCTACAAGTTTGCTCCCGACCTTTTAGGCGATCTTTCAGCTCTCTGAGGCGCTTTAATCTGCTTGTTAGTCCAACCCGCTCTAGATCCATGGCAACTGCTGATTTTAGGCGATGGTACAGCGCCAGTGCCCATGTAGCTGAGACCGATGTCAATGCCATTTTCCAAATTTTTCGGAAGGAGATAGATGTCCAAGCCACTCTGCAGGCAACCCCAGCCTATAGGGAAGTCATGATGGAGTTCCAAGCTTCCCCCTTGCACTGGATATTTTGTTCCTAGGCCATCCCTCCAAGCAGCCTTGGGTGATGTTCCCAACATTGCCAAATATCTAACCAACAAGGCTCAGAGGTTGCCAGACTACACGGTCTTGACCGTTGATAGGACCAAGTATTTCTCCTACACCGTCGCCCTAGCAATCTTTCTTTCCCACCGTGCCCAGAACCCCATTGGGGAAACCTCTATTCCTCCCATGGATGTAGACCCCTTAGCCTCCTCGCCAAGGTCGGCTCGGCCTTTTGCAAAGATCAACAGGAGCAAGAAGGAAGAGCCAAGACGCAGGAAGTGGATGAAGAGGACTACGCCGAAGCCTCGATCCGTAAGAAGAGCGTGACTAGTAGAACAGAAGATACCAATTTTCGAACGGGATCGACAGACACTTAGGATCGCTCCCCCGCTCGGGCTAGGTATCACAAGCCTAGCCCCCCCAATCATCATCTACGGCCAGGAGTACCTGCTCCTCAACGACATCCGTAACCTCCCCAGAATGCGTAGAGCGGGAGTACCGACTTCTGACGAAGTTGTCAGATCTTCTGCGGCAACAACCAGTCTGGATGATTTCATCGTCTAGGGAGTTTCCGACTTCCCAATCTGTAAGAGAAGCCGAGCACCTACATCGGAAGTCGACTTTCGCACATCCAAGCCTGGCAGCAGCAGATCCACAAATGATGGAAGCTCTCGGGACACAATCGAAGAAGAGTTCTACGCCATCCAAGAACGGATGGGGATCCAAGACCACAAACATTTTGATGCCGAGCTCTTCGACACCGGCCCCCACAGAGAGAAGAGGCGAGATTGACCTCCGGCCGACCCTCCCGATAGTCGTGGACTACGAGAATCACACGAGATTGACATCGACGAATATGCCGGAAGACATAGAGCAGGTGCCCGAGGGGACGACGAATCATCGGCAGCAAGCAAGGACAGGTCGCTGAGGTATTATCTGCCTCTATTGATGGACGGAAGGATAGCGGTCATACACCGCAAGTTCAGTCCAAGGGGCGAAGAAGGAGTGTTCATGCTCATCGCCCTCTCCGGCTTTGGTAGGCATGCTCGACTGCTCCCAACAGTTGACCATGTCATCCTAGTCAAGAGGACGATGGCACTTGACATCTTCGACTTCGCCATACCATACCGACGACAGGGAAGACTAGCAGTGACCGCGGCTTACACTTCCGACCGCAGGGTAGAAGACTTAGTGCAAGCCTTGCAGGGTGGGACATCAACGAACATCCTCAGGAACTTGGGACGCTCCGTAGGAACGGCCCAAGTTAAGAAGTTTCTTCAGGATAACCCATCCTACCGGCGATTCCAAGAATAGTTAGACTCTTGATCCTGGAGGCATTGTACTAAAATTATTATTACATATATAAACAAGTTTTTTAATCGATCCTACGGTGCATGTTCTGGTGGATGCATGTTCCAGTTTGTCTATGTTTTAGGTTTCTGAGAGTTATGAAGATTCTCCTTTAGATTTTATAAAATTCCATTTTTAGGTATTTTTCAAAAGCTACTATTCTTAGCAATTCCATGCTTATTCTCTGGTCAAAGCTCATTTTAGAGCTTAAATTCTCTTAAATTTTATGAGATACCATTAGATTGTCTCAAATTCTCTTACATTTTGTGATATTCCGTTAGATTCTATGAAGATTCCATTAGATTGCCTTAGATTCAATAAAGACATCCTTAGATTCTCTAAGGTTACCTTATATTCCATCCAAAAACCCCTAGGTTTTATGAGGTTCCCTCAGATTTTACGAAGATTGCATCCTATATTCCACTCAAAAAGTATTATATTTATGGACTTTTCAATATTTACTATTTGTAGCAACTTTTTTGTCTATGTTTTAGGTTTCTGAGAGTTATGAAGATTCTCCCTTAGATTTTATAAGATTCCCTTAGATTCCATTTTTAAGGATTTTCCAAAAGCTACTATTCTTAGCAATTCCATGCTTATTCTCTGGTCAAAGCTCATTTTAGAACTTAAGTTCTCTTAAATTTTATGAGATTCCATTAGATTGTCTCAGATTCTCTTACATTTTGTGATATTCCTTTAGATTCTATGAAGATTCCATTAGATTCCTTTAGATTCAATAAAGACATCCTTAGATTCTCTAAGGTTACCTTATATTCCACCAAAAAACCCCTAGGTTTTATGAGGTTCCCTCATATTTTATGAAGATTGCATCCTATATTCCACCCAAAAAGTATTATATTTATGGACTTTTCAATATTTACTATTCGTAGCAACTTTTATTTTAGGGTGAGCTGCTCAGCCATGAGAGGAAAAGGACGAAATGTTCAAAGATCTCTAGAGAACACATCACAAGAATGGTATACCTCTAGATCTTCATATTTTACACCCGGATCTAACACAACAATGGTAATAATTCACTACATCTCCACTTTCACAGCTGCCATAGTCATATACAGTGCACTAAGAGGCTGTACAGATGGAACTGAATCTATGCTTCTTTTTGAAGCGTACATCCGTCCTTCTGCTTCCTTCCAACACTGGATCTTCCCATCTGCAGTTAAGACTTGAGAATTCGTTGAGATTCTCTGAAGCTTTTCTTAGATTCCTCTTGAGAGAGTGAGCTAATCGATTAGAAGTGCGAAGAGAAAGCCAATTACTAATGACAAACTTAAGCAGATAGTTATGTAATGTGCTCCTTATATCCACATATCTTGGGGCGAATCTTGCATAGTTGCCCTATGTACGTTGGTCATTTTTATTTCATTATTTTTTACCTTCATGTGCTATATTGTTCCGTGGTTGTATATATCTGAAGATCTTCCGCTCATTTACTATTGCAGTGTTAAAGTACTAAATTGGGGCAAAGTGCAAGTCCTAAGTGAGGGCAAGGGGGTGCACGGATAAGGATGTAAGAAATGTTGAGTTAGAGAAAAAGGGGGCACATATGAAACTCTAGGCATAGATGTTTCAAAACAAAAAGAAATGAAAAATGTACTTGGTTAGAGTGAGTTTTCAAGTATTTTATTTATTCGCTCTATTTAATTACAACCTTGCCAACAATACATCTGCAAATCAAACACCATTAAAATTGCAAGTTTTTGGCAGGTGTCGGAAGAATGCTACTTCTATTCAAATGGTGCTACATACATTGTGCTCTATTCGTGAGCACTTAGAAGAACACTATTGCTGAATACATGATGTGTCATTTAGCTTGGTGTCGGGGAGCTCCAACATTTACATTAATCTTGTAGGAAATTGCGCTTCTGGTTTTGTTTAAATTGGAGTAAATGGAGATGATCAACATGGATCCATGTGTTCATGCATGGAATCGGTATATATCGTGCATGCATGGCTTTCACATGCGGGATATATTTCATATGCATGGCTTTCACACTCAATTCCGCTGCAAATTTAATAAACAACGCAAGATCTCAAGCACTTTATGATCACCTTGCAACATAAGCCCTTAGATAATCAACTCGACGGCATACAAAGGGAGTCCAACTCATGCAAACCCTCCAATCAAATTATGTTTGCACATAGTGCATACCCACAGACTAAGCTTCAAGACCAAGGCCCCTTCCAATGTAGCCACATTTTCCTCTAAAAAATGTTTCAGAAGCTCTACCTAACGACCTCCTGATACAATAGCCATAGCTTTATGTTTTACTGATTATTTGAAGCATTTCATGTTGTCACAAGCCACGAGACCAAGTGTAGAACATATATTCCCTCGAGGCCTCCAAAAGCACATTCATGCTCAGAACTAAAAGTATTTGACAAAGCCTGGCATCACTCTATGCAATTGCAATAAAAATTTCAAAACAAAAATGGAGGTGTATAACTTTCAGATAATCATACATACCACAGTAAAATGGTGTAATCTATCCAACTAAACTGGCTTTTCAACGAATAAGAGTTCCTGGGGAGAAGGTGGCTTAGTAGGGAAACATCCAGTGCCTCAATCTCATTTATCTTCTTAAAAACTCTAGGAATGTCTATGAAAAGCAAACGGTTTCTGTAGTTGAAGCTCAACAGGGATTTCCACTGCACACTGGAAATCGTCAAGTATGTGCTAAGTAATGACCTCTAAATATATCATGAGAGCTTGGCCTTCATCAAGAATCATATACTGCCACTTCCCTGTGAATCAAAGCACATGCCTATGAGACTATACAACAAAACACTTGCTCCTAACAAGTATCTAAGATAAAATAATTTGCTGATAGTCATTGTTCTATCACAAAATGCACAGTAATATGTGCACATGACCAGGCTACCAATACGAGATCACATAATAAAGGCAAAATCCACGTCTTAACACATTTACTAAAGACTCTGCTGTCTCAGAAACTGTACTTAATGCCAAAAACGAGCTTGCTTTTATTCCAAGAGCAGCAAAGAATCCGAATTTTACGAACCTTCAAACAACTTTATACAGAAAACTGATGATTCTGTTACCTCAACACCATCATAAGCTCTCAAGTTTGATTGTGCACTTCTCTAACAACGGCTTGCCTTAAAATTTATGGATAAAGGACATTAAGAAGATTCTTTCATCTTTTGGTATATTTATGCAAGTATTACTGGCTGCTCTTACCCACAGAGCAAGCAAAACCATAAACTTATGCTAGTGGAACAAAATCTGCAAAGCACGTTCATCAATCGCCCCATTTCTTCCAGTGATGTCAAGGAAAATTAAATGCAGGAAAGAGTATTTGACCCTAGTTCCATTATTGCTCCACTGGCACTGATTGCTAAGGATAGCAGCGCTATCACTTGCTCTAGCGCTATCACTTGCTCTGCTTAGACAGAAAGTGCAACCATCCCAACATCTTGGAAATAAACTCAAATGTTAGACATAGCTAGACATAGTTAGACATGTTGACTTAGCTAGACATGGCAAAGGGGAATTCTTGGGACCAGACCACCCAACTGCTGCCCTTTCAATGCGTCGAATTGTTGATGCAACAGCCTCCCTTGCAACACTGCTTGCCCGCCCTCCATTTTTTGGGCAGAATTAGACAGGACCAGAAGTAAACAGTATCCTTCATGGTAAAGATTAATGCCTGATACAGCTGCATGGATGATTATAGTGGTCCTATGCTAAATTCTTCCATGTATAATGGCCAGATCAGAGATGCGATATGCTCTAGATCTATTTGCTCCATATCAGTGGGAAAGAAACGAAGGTACCCTCAGCAAATCAATGGGATTGCATTGCAAAATGAAATACATAAATGTGGTGCGTTTGAAATGGCATGTAAAAGTGAAACTTACAGATTGGCATGTCCCATGTTGATGGAGTGACAAATCAAATTGTCCCTGCGAGGACGTCAATCTCCATACCCACTTTGTTTCTTGCAAGCAACACTGCCAGTAGAAAACAAATACTTATTCAGCAATACCTATAGTTTGGCCCTGCTTTGAAAATGATACCTGCAGGTTTGATTCTTCAACATACCCCTTCAGCAAGAATAGGAAGGCCGCAACCTGGTAAAATCAAAATGTGTTAGAAATCAATGTCTAAAATAAAGCAAATCACTGTAAAAAATTAAACTGAAACCTAGTCAAAGCCCATTGAACTTGCAATCCAAATAAAATAAAACTTGGTTGAAGCATTGAAGCAACATATTGAGTGCAAACTCATAATGCATATACAAACTCATAATGAGTGCCAACGCGTTGATAGAAGGATTAGAGAACTAAAAATTTTGTGAAACCCCCTTACTGCAAAGCAAAGATGAATAAGAATCAGAAGCCCAAATGCAGAAGCGAATTGTGGAAGCATTGAGTCATAGGCAAACCGTAATCATAGAAGCCAGGGTATCTGGCAGTACATGCATATCTTTGGTTTGTTTCCACTGCTGTGGTTTAGAACACAATGGCTGCTGCAGCTGGGACCTGTGTTTCTGTCGGAGTTTCAACAAACCAGGCCAATGCACATTCCTCTTCATTTATATATGGGAAAGGGCTTTCGACATCTGCTGCATTTACCCGGTCATCATTCCAAGATTCCCAGAGGCTCCAGAGCAGGGCATTTCGTCAAAGGGGAGCAGTCCAGACTCTGGCCATGGCAAAGGAACTGCATTTTAAAGAATCGACACTAAGAATCGACATCCTAGAAGATGTTTCAAAGCATCTTCCGTAGCTGGGCTCATAAATGTAACGGAATATAGCCATCCACCTGTCACTCCATCCACATGCCATCTGCCACATCAGATCCAACTCATCAATCCAAATCATCTCCACCTCATCGATCCACAATTGGGATCAAACGCAGCCCAAAAGGCGTGACGTTTTAGTCCCGTAACCTATATATTCCATCCGCTTCCATCTCTAATCATTCAATTCCAGTAGAAGCACAAGATTAAGGGGGAGATCAATCAGCAGCAATCAGATATGTATTTTCAATTCTATTATGAATATATATATGATGATTCCTTCTTCTTCCTCATGTTCTTGTGTTAAGTGCTTTATGTGCTTTGTTGTTCTGTGATTCATATTCATGATAATAAACACCCATGAATCAAATAAACACTAGATTTTATAGCTCGGCCCAACATTACCCAAGGCCGGAAAGGCCTTTGCAATGAAAGGCAGAAATGAAGCAGCATGGGAGAAATAGAAATATGGTGACCTGCAAAAACCCACAAGATATTTACGAAAAGTCCAGTGGCGTAATCCATCCCAGAAACAAACCGAACCGAAGCGATATCTCTGTAACCTGCAACACAGATTTAATCTATAAATCACTCAGCCTAGTTTGGTTTCAAATCATATTTCTGTGGCTATGGCTGTGGCTAAGATTCAAGGCCGAATTATGTAACTCTGCCCTACCTACATCGAAAATAGGCGCGCCACAAACAAAATCAGCTCCGGAGTCGCCCGCAAGCATGTACCCTGCAAAGACCAATCGAAGAGAAAAAAATGAAGGCTAACGACCCATAGCCGTCCAATATGCCACGTGGCAATATAGAAGGCCCAGATGGCCCCAATTATCAGTGTTAGGCAGCCCTCTATAATAATATAATATATACAAGAAATTTAGCACGCCCTACGAATCATGTTCCTACGTTGTAAGTTCCAATTTTAGCATGTTCCTACATGTTGCTGCCGCTGCCAGATTAAGCAGTTGGGCAGTCAAGGAGAAAGATATGGGATTGTGGGAGGTTGTAGAAAGCCCTCTAACTTAATTGAATACAAAATTCTTCGTGTCCATGTGTGTCTTGCAAGCAGTCTGTGACAGCCCAATTTACTAGGTTTCTTACCCAATCATTTTGCAAAATAGGCTACGCAAAGACGCATTAGCACATATCACCATACTATCCAACTATAAGAGGGGCTTGAATTATTGCAGAAGCCAATGATAAGTGTCAAAGTGCCAACACTATGACTGAACAACACAGAAGCTTATACAACTGCTTAAGTGTATGATCTAGCTACTTTTGAAGTCTTGAACTAAAACACTAGGAAGTGTTGGAAAAACATGGAAAGGTCAGACTTAGCTCATACTCTAGAATAAAGGGCAAGTGCTCTAGTCCTCAACAAAGATCTGTAGGAAAAAAACCGATCAAAAAAATAGACAAATATTAAAATGACCTGTTGTTATCTGGCTAGTAAACCATGCAAGTTCCATAGCCCGACAACCATCAAGTTCTATTGCTGGTCCAAGCTACTGTTATACAGACTACATTCTTATTATGCAGACTACATTCTTATTATGAATTAAACCTAATTCTATGCTTGGTAAGACCAAATTTTGCAAATGTCGCTCATAATCGCAGGCATAGACAAATGTGCTATAGATTATTTATCTTCTACAATAATAAAACTAGAATTGAAACCTTTTTCCCATAGGTGCCTCTTGCATTAACTTTTTGCTCAAGGTAAAATGCTAAATTATAGAGCTTGTATCCTAAACTAGACTTTATTTTGGCAATTGGCATGGGAGTTCTAAAAGACTGTAGTGGTATATTTTTCGTAAGACTAACATGGGCAAGTTGTATATACTATAAGGATATTGGCATAACATTTAACCATCTATGGAAAGATTACAATATTTATGGAATTTCTACTAAGTCTGAATTGCGCACGTTGTAAATGTTATTCTCAAAAACCATGGACTTTCGAATATCACTCAAGGTATGTATCCCACATTTGGTCACTTCTGAGTCTTTGGGGATCTAGCCATGAATTATGCACATTTGTTCTACATATTCTTTTTACACTAGTTTGGTGTCCATCATTTAGCATAAATATAGAATGGTGACCATTTGAAAGTGTGGCACTCTAATGGCAAAGTTAGTGGCAAAATTACCTTACTGTGCACTTGTACATACAATATGCAGTTTGCTTTTGGGTCGTGACGTTAAAATACTATCTATCTATCTTGATCCGAAACTAGTATATTGGCAAATGGCTTAACAGTTCCATAGTGTTGTTTGAAGGTCATATTGGCATAGTTTGCCTAGCACTAACATAAGCAAGTTGTATATACACTATAAGGATATGGGTAGAACGTTTAACCATCTATTGTTAACCATCTATGCTAGGGGCATATGGGGAGGATCACAACACATTAAGGCACGTGGCCTTAGTTTGACACATTGCAAATGTCATTCTCAAACACCCTTAGGCATGTTATGTTATGCTTTCTTAAAAGAAAAGGGGGGCCCACAGATTTTGGATATGTACTTATATAGTCTTTTCTAAAGATGGCACACATTGTTTTTTTTGCATGCTTCGTGCCAAGTGTCTTCAAACCAAGGTACCTCTTTCATGCATTTGTTTGCCTTTGGGAAAAAGGGGCACATACTTGTGCAAGAATTGACACGATTAATTTGAATAGCATTTTAATAAATTTGATGAGCCCTCACTTTTTCATAATTTCATTTTTTCATAAGGTTTGGAAAAACACCTTTGTGCATATTTTTGTCACTGTGGCAACAAAATGAAAATATATTAAACATAAAACTTTTTAATTTTTTATGGTCTTCTATGGAAATCGATTTAGCGTAAGCAAACCCTAAACAATCCCAAAATAGCCGCCCAAGGGGCTAGACCATATCGATGCTGTATGCTTGGGAACAGATGCACAATTTTGATGGCCATATCCATTCTATATGCCATTAAGTCTGCTATTCACAATCCAAACAGGATGAAGATCGCTTTTTGATGGGATTATGCTGTGCCATGCCTTAGAATACAGGTCGAATCCTCCATCTCCAATCAGAACAAGGACGTATGTGCCGGATTTGCTGGAAAATAGCCGCTCATCCCAGATTAGGATGCTCATGGTCGATTTGCTCTAGCTCATAGCAGAAAAAATACAGAGTCATTAGGTTCTTGTTGCCACAGAGCCGTGGCCATACAAATCTGATGCAATGCTACCGGATCCCCATAGTTAGACCTAAGACTGTCATGTTTAATGGCAAAGATCTGTTTCTTTGATCTTGATAGCCAGAGTAACTAATAGATTAATGGAAAAATATTTTTGCATATGTTACTTCATTGGAATGTAACATTAACTTATTAGTGTAGACACCTTTAGTTGAGCACACAATCTACACGGGAATATGACATGTGCTTATGAGAATATTCTTTGGACCATGGTAAGTTGTGGTGGGACCCATCATTAATATGTCTACACTAGAAATTTAATACTCGTACCATTTTAATTGGAGAAGTAAAGTGTGAAAATCTAATGCTCGCCATTTTATTAATTCTTCTCCTTGAACCTGCCAATGGTACGCTGCATTTAATGGCTTACATTATAACTAGGGGAAAGAAAGAACACGTGAAGTATGTACTATGGTGCACCCACCTTTTTGCTTTGGAATTAACAAAAGCAAAAATTTTGTTGTACCTTTCCTACTTTAGCAAAGAATATATTTGACAAAAAACCCTGTTGAACGATTTTTTGAGCCCAGCAGACTCTAGGTTCATACGCTTCAAGCCGGAAATGGAGGCAGTGTGCACTGTGCAGAGGTACCTTATGACTTCATCTCTGAAATACATGATGAATTCAACAACTATAAGCATATGGGCAGTGACGGCTAGCTTTAGATTGTGCCTCACGATACTGCAATATAAAGATAAGTCTTTGTTTCAAAGCATCCAGCATTTTCCATAGGATTTTCCCTGATTCTGGATCAGCAAACATGAATGATGCAAGACGGGACATGAAAAGGTAAATGATTCTTTGAATAACTTTGAAATCGTAGATGATGAGGCATAGCGCTTTTTAAGTGGAATGACCAGAGACACTGAGCACAGAGCATTCTTCTAGATCAAACTTGTAGCGAGATCATGGAAAAAGCGGATGGATCTGAAAGCCTTACAGGATCTAGACACTCAAAACCTCAAAAGATTCTGACTATTCCTGATTTATAAGCAAGGAATACCTCTTCAAGGTACATTTTGGCAGCTAAAAGTGAAACAACAGACCTGACATGTTTGAGATAAGCTATGGGGCTGAGCAGAACTGCAGCCCTGATCATGTTGCTAGGAACGTTTTTTTGAGACAGGGATGCCAAAGCTATCAGAGCACCCTGTTATATCAACATAAATTTACTTCCGAAACTTGATTTGAGCATGAACCAAAAAATAAAAATAAATAAATAAATAGCAAAGTATATCACCTGAAAATGGCCAATGTACTAAACCTGAGACTTGGTTGTTTTGTATACTAAGTTTATCATTGCGGGCAGATCATAGGCAGCATGCTCATCCCAAGACCAGTCCCAATAATCCTGCACTTATAAGGGTCCCTGCCCTCTGTTGAAGAGAAATTTTTGAACACTTCAAAACAGAGCAGTGGATCTGACATAAGAAGATGAGCACCTCTGTAATGCTTGAAGAAACCATGCGTGTTGAGCTCCATCTTGAGTTGAGCCTCTCAGGTTACCAATCCAGACATCATATCCTTGATCTGCTAGGATGATTCTCTGGTGGATTGTACATCCAGTACCAGAAAGGTCATCTACGTGCATATGACGCCTTCTGCAAACAGCCCACAAAACGTTCCCCACCACTCCTGATGCTATTTCACCATGGCAGATTGTCTGCAATGCCCATGAGCTTTGGCCGTCACATGTTTTCATTAACCTGATTCGTCCATGCCAGATCATATTTCTCATATATCAGTACTCCTGATAAGATCCGGATCATTTCCCACAAGGAGCTACACGCAAAGCCCTACATCCCATACAGAAAAGAAAAAAACACAGAGCTACAAACCCAACAAGCTGGTATTAATTTGGCTGGTCAGAAGAAATTTGGGAATGTTAAGAAGCTTTAATCCGTCAAAATGCAGCTCCACGGCTGAATCAACCTGCTCATTTCGCGCTGGAGTATAGCAGATAAATCACTGTGATTAGCTTATGCTTGAAAAATTGGCTGCCTCAATAAAATCGCTGGCTTTGTCAAACTACCTGACAAGAAAGCTACTATGTAAGTTAATTTGTGAAGAAGCGAAAGCCTGAGACCACCTTCAGCCAGAAATAAAGTCCGACATGTGCCTAAGCAGAGTTTTGGAGGAGGCAAAAAAAACTCACCATCACTGGCACCTTCCTGTGCATAAGCAGCGAGCAACCCTATCAGCGATGTCTTATAGAAAAAAAAATGCCCATATATTACTTACCCCTGTCCATACACCGATTAGGAAGTTACTGCCATAATCAGTGTCCATGAAATGAAATGGCTTATCTTGAAGAAAACTTCCCTCACAACTCTGTTCTTGAGGCCATTTCCTAAACAAAATGAATAAACAAAATGAAAGGGTACCTATGCATTAATGGAGGCGTATGTCCGGCTCCAAGGGCTTAAAAACAGTATGATTCTGGAACAGGGAAAGCTATTCCGGAGGAGGAGTAGCCATCCGGAAGGAACCATAGCAATCGAAACTTCTATCGAGAAGAGAAACCAAAGTCGCCCCTACACATCCCATAGAAACAAAACACATAAAAAAGAAATAAGGGCCATGGCGACAGAGCTTGGATAAACAAAAGAAATCGTTGGCAGAAAAAGATCGGCTGCTCAAATGATCTTGAAGAGGAACCATATTTATTTATTGGGCTTGGATATGCAAGCCGGAAATCGAAACCCTCGCACTCTCTCCACCATCACTGAAACACCATCACTGAAAATTATGAGGGAATAGAAACTGTAAACCATAAACGCTCCAACGGGCTCCAGTGATTATAAATTGGCGCCATAAATGAAACCCATAGCATAGCAGCATGCATAAACGGAGCGTCCGCCGGTGATAATAAATTGGCGCCATAAATGAACCCAGATGGCATAGCCATGGCATATGGCATGCGTAAGCAGAGCGCTCGCCAAAGAAACATACAAAACCTAAAACAATTTCAACCCCTGATCGCCTAATATATATGAGCATTCAGAACATTCAAGAATGGTCTACAATTTTTTAGAACTTTTGGAAGCCACCACATCCTCGCCAAGAAGCTTCCAGAAGCCACCAGGTCCGACGGCCCAGATCGCGAGGGAGCAAACGGACGGCCGAGATCTGGCGGCTGATATATAATGGAACTTTCCGGAAGCCACCACTAGAAATTACATATATATACTGATATACAAGTCTTTATATTATGAGGGAGTGTATCAAGTCGACTGGTAGCTTGCGAGGACCTCAAAGTCAATGTTGTACAAAGTCGACTGATTATTATAAAGGTTTTAAGTTAAAGTAAAATTCATAGTTATGGTGAACTCTCTGTCAGCACCTAGTCAAACGTTGCATCAATCTGTTACTTTACATCTTCTACTCTCTAGAGCCAACATATTACATGAATTTGACATGCGAGAAGCTGCCAAACTCAAACCTCTAGTCAAACTCTCGTTAGAATGCCACCAAAGACCAATCAAAGACTACATAATGTTCATTTAGACACCTATATTTATTCACAAACAGATATGATATGAAAGGTTGTGCAAAGTTAACCTTGCAAGGTTCTTTAATAGTCCTCTAGATTCTTTAGAATTTTCATAGATTCCTTTGAATTCTCCTCGACCGCTAAAGATCCCTTTATATTCCTCAAAATTCCACAAAGATTTGCCTATATTCCACAAAGATTCCCTTAAATCCCCCAAGACCAAGTGAAGATTCCATTTGTTCTCCCAGATTTTGTTAAGATTCTCCTCAATTTCTTTTTTAAATTCCCTAAGACTCCATATAAGTTCTCCTCGATACCCTTATCCGCACACACTTTGATGGCGAAGTTAAAGATTCTTAGGTTTCTATGCATGTGAGTAGATGTAGGAATTTTTTCTTGATATCATACAACCGTAGTAATATTCCTCAACATTTATGATACAATATTTTGCTAAATAGAGCATAGTCGCGGAATGTGTTGCATGTTCAAGATATAGAACGTAGCACTATGGCATTCCCTAAGAAAACCTTTGGTCAACCCACGATGTGGCGGCGCCTTTCACGCCGTTTTCTGATAGAAGTGTAAGGATTTTAGAGAAAGTCTCATTCTACTTGAAAAATGCTTGCATTGTTCATGCATGTCGATTGAAGTTCATTTCGCCCACACACGCAAGAGCGCTTTGAAAGTAGGTAGTGCAAATTCTTACACAAGTCGCTTGTTTATGGTTGTGAAAAGCTATTGTAGCTTCCTCGCATGTGATTATGATAGTGATATTCTTATGATTGAACTATGCATATTGTCTTTGTTCTTATGTTTTGAATTATATTTACTACACAAACGCCTCGATATCATAATCTAATTTGTTAATGTTCCTACACATAATCGAATCTGTTAATCCTATTGGCTATAACCGTTATCCATTATAATAGTTATTACAATGAAGATGAAATAACATGAAGATGCATCCTTTGGTCAAACCTTAGGTCGGCAATTTCTTCATGGGCATCCTTCGTGGCTTCTGATTGCTCTTTAAGAAAATTCCCACCGACTTTTTATGACCGTGATCAACATCATAAAGAGACTCGCCTCGTGAGGAGGGATGCAACAGAACGTGAATATTATCTAAGGTGGCCATGTCTAACTGCGGATCCAATCATTATTTCAAGCCGCTTCTTACAGCTGTTTTGCCAAGATTTAGCACGATCGCTACCCTATACATGCCGAACAAAAATGCAGATGAGATTGAACCGCTCAAGTCCATACAAGAAAGCTACCACGCCTCCAAGACTTCCTTCTTCAACCTTCTCTCGTAGCTATGCAAAATTTCTTCATCAACATTGCCCTTCTTTTGGAACATACCCAGCCTATATCCAAGCATTGGCAATGAGGACCTTAGATAATGGAGTAAGAACTTGGCAAGGACCTTGTTGTCCACATTATTTGACATTAGAGACTTTACAACTTTCTCCATTAGATAGATAGAAAGGCTTGAAATATCTGTGGAACCACCACGTTCTAGAAAGCATCCTTGATGATATTTGTGAAACGTAAGATGGCCTTCGAACTCATGAACCTATTGGCACTAGAATCGTGGGAGGAAGAGAAGGGACTTAAATCTGCTAAGCTAAGATATACTTTCAAAGCTATTGCATCCGCACATCTCGACAATCAGGTTTTCTCTCGCAAGTGAAAGAACTTCCTAACATCCCCTCAAAACAAGTAGAAGAACATCTTCCCATCCCCATTGTGTAATATTTTTCAAATAAAGCTCACCATCCCGACTCGATCAAACCAATAATCAACCCTTGACCAAAGCCATCATCATTGCCTCGGTCAAACCCCAAAAAATAGAGATTGACAAATGTCCCGCTTGGTGTTGCCATGCACTTTGTATTTATGTTGGTCAAACCATGCAATATTTGAAATTTTAATATACAATAAAAGATACATATTCACAATATGGTCAACAATGTTTTTTACAAAATATCTACATTTGCCGAAGACCATATAATTAGGCTTCACATTAATGTAATTGCCTTCACATTAATCTAATTGCCATTTTAGAAAATAATAATAATAATATGATTAAATCGAAGCTTTTAGGACCCAAAGGGCAAAAAAAAAAAAAAAAAAAAAAAATGAGACGCTTAATATGCACTTAAAAAAACGCAAAATGAATCGAGAAAATTTATGGTGCCAAAATGCCAAGATAACCATGTGAAATTTTACTTTCATTTAGTAAGAATTTTTCTGTCTATTTCTTTTAACCTCACATCATCGACAAAAATGCACCTTCTCTAATACCACACGTCTTAGGGCTCAACTGGTGCGAAACAACATTTTAAAATTTTCAAATCACAATGTGAACCATACATTTGAATGATATATTAAATAGCTTTTGCTACTGAGCTGACAAACGCCAAATGGATACATTGTTGGGATTACCAACAAAGCCATGATGATCACTCACTACTCTAATTAAGGATAACAAACTCTAGCTCGCTTATTACTTGTAATCGGGGGATAACAAAGAGGATTAGAGATTCTAATGTAATAGAAGTTGTTAGGGATAACAAAGAGAGTTAAGGATTAACGAACAGAGTTGTTTCACACGCTTGTTTCCAATCCGCCAAAGAACAAAGCACCTATATGAGCACTCTATCAATGCTTGCAATCGCGACCGCAATGATGCTTCCCAAAAATCAAGATTGGCTTAATATACCGTATGTGTTTCAAAGAGGTCCGCCCATCACACAACCAAGTGGACTCACCCGCTATGCTTATTTTCACCGTAATCCGGTTGTACATTCTCGAGTACAACAAGAGACAAATGAGACTAAAACGATATAAAAATCAAATAGAACAAAGTAAAAATGAAGACTAGCTTAACATTCCTACAAGAACTTTGTCATAATTATGTAAATTTAGTGTGGATAAGATGCCTGCAAGTGGAAACTCCACGCTTGTATATCAAAGGAGAAATAACACCATGCTTTATACCGACAAAGATGCACAAGGAGAAAAATTTACAACAAGTAATCGACAATCCCCATAGACTTGTGATGATATGTTGTGACTTGTCCGATCAATCCCTCGCTATTCGATTGGTCCCGGAATCAATAAGCAATGTTAATTTTATTTCCACTAGAGAAAACCATAGACACTTATAGAAAGGTTATCGTAACTTCAGGATATCCACTGCATCGTTTCAACCTTACAATAGTTAGAATCTATTGAACCTTGCAAGCAACTCTTCTGATGTTCATCTATATGTTTTTCCTGGGTCCAATGCTCCTATTTCCAAAATGTGTTCTTCGGATTCAGATACCTCCGCAGTACTTTACCAAGGTACTGAAAGTTGGTTGTTCCACTATTTGTGAATGCCGACGTAAAATGCCAACAATTTCCCTGCTGACAGCCTGGGATTGTTCAATATGGATTGTTGAGGCAAACAACACCATCCAGCATTATAGTGCATCTTCACTGCAGAAGCTGCCTTCTCTATTGGTATTAATATAGTTCAAGAAAGAAAAGGCTAAATCTAACTTGTGGTATTAACAATGCATAATGCTAAAAACGATGAGGATTTCAACTTGAATTGTGGAATTAACAAGCGTAAATGCCAAACCGCAAATGGTTTTCAAACATGTCACTTCTAACGATAGTATTTACCTTTTCGTGGAAGGTCTCATGTGTGCCCATAAGGACAAAGAAACATCACTTGCCATCCACTTGAGCCACTTATATATGCCCGTCGGCGTCCACATAATTTGCACCATCCACCGAAGTTTAACTCAAAGCAAGCATTTTGAGGAGGATCTGAATCAAATTAGAGTCCTACCATCCGGGCATCTCTTGGTCCAAGAGTCTCCAACCATCAAAAGTTACTACAACCGCCATTCCCTTGTAATGTTGTTTTGAGCTTCATGAAGAGTCAATTACAATATTAAGAGCATGGATGAATAAATTCGCCATGGTGTTGATTTGAATTCCTCCATTTGATACCAGGATATCGAAGACGGCATAAGTTTCATCCCAGAACAACAGACATATGCTACACAAGAAAAGTTTGAAGGTATGCAAGTTGTCTGATTAAGTAATTTAGAAACGTTTTGACACCTTTTAATAAAACTCAGCCAAAAAAGGATGGAAAAGAGGGCTCACTTTCATGAAATACTTGCCATCAACACCCCATTCTATAAGAAATTCATGTGGAAGCAACCAAGATTTCCAATAATTACTCTCCGTAATTTTCCGATCGTGGGTGTCGACCCTTCACCCAACAACTCCAAGGAAGTTTCCTGGGAGAAGAGAATCTTGCTTTTACCACATCCATCACCCATCTCAGATTCATCTTGAGAAACCTGAATGATAAGATTCTCTCGCTCAATATATCGCCAAGTTTAACAACTTAGGTTAAGATCTTTCTTTATTACATATTTTTCAAATTTAAACTCACCATGGTGTACCCCTCATTAAGTGTTTTAAAATGCCCTTGAAAGGGGAAACTTAAAATGTATGATGGCACAAGATAACACTTTCAACTTTGAACTATTAGCTTGAGCTTACTTAATAGGAAAAGCACAAGGGCAAAATGGAACAATACTTTAAGGTACAAACCTACATGGTATGTTCTTATGGCGTAGATTTTTATATTATAAATAAAAATCTCACAAGCATCGGGACTTCTCTAAAGGCGTGTAAGCGCTTGATTGGATGTGCTATCGCCAAGGCTACAATCCAAACGAAGATTACATTTTTCAAAAACTTCATCCCCTTGATATATGAGCAATGTGCATCAAATTTGTCCTAGGCTTAGTGAAGAGCTAAATGAGCCTTCATTGAAGCCCGATTGTGTTTGTAAACCATTGCAAAAGTCTCGGATTACCTAGATTTAGCACTCAAACAAAAGTATGGATGCATAGAACGTTCTAAGATGCAAAGATTTATAGAAGTTGCCATTATATGTTGATGCAGACCATACAATAATCCGAACCCAAAAACCGAACAATGCATACCTCAAATTCCTCAAAAGCCCGAAAGCCCCGATTGGAAGAAAAAATTGTTGGCAAGCACCCAAGATATGCTCTATAACTTCCAAGTAATCATACGCACTCAAGAATCTTCAGAATGTATCAAACCAAACGGCTTTTCATCTAGTAAAAAGAATGGATCAAAGAAAAATTGTGTTACGGCACGTAATAAGCAGATGGGCCACGCCCCGCCATTTGTTTTTTGAATGGGGGCCCTGTGAGGCGGAGCTGTTTTTGCGGTTGAAGTTCAACGAGCTTTTCCACCTCACACTAGAAATTGCGTGGGCTTCATATAACGCCACTTGCCCCGCAAATGAAAAACGGATCCGAGGCTATCAAAACAAATGCAAACAATAAAAATACGTAATCGAAAAACATATGGCTAAGCTTGGCAACAATGCTCGAGTGCCTTGAATCTTTCGTCCAAGAATGGATGTCTCCTCATAGAGGTTTACCAATTTGGCACAATTCAATCAAAAGTAGAATAGTAGCAATCAATCAAATCCCCGCGGAATTTATGATCCGCCTAGCAATCGCCCTTCCACGAACAATCGTTTGACGAAACTTGCCGCCCTACACCTAAACTCCCACGCCAATAGCTTAAAAACATTTTGCTTTTTTTTCCCCGCATTCTAAAGCTCGCAGACTATGGCAAGGAGCTGGATTTGCCGGACTGAGTTACTAGTTGCTGTGTTAACAGCGGAAAATGAATGCGCATGACAAAAACTGAAACCCCATGAGTGCCTCAATGAGAGCACTTTTTCCATCTCCGTCGATGCCCCACAACCAAGATCGCGGTCAGGCAAGAGCATGCGATCATTATAAGCTTCATACTGATTCTCATTACGTAAGAAGGGTAAAAGGTCGCGTCTGTGTCTCCACAAAAATTACTAGACGCATCCTTTGGCTAATCCTTTGCCGCCGTGGAAATGCAACCGGCTAATGTCTTATGTGGGGAATGATAAGTTTAAGAAACGAGAGGAAGCCGTAGGCAGAAGATAAATTTTCACCCATTTGCATTTGCCGATTACCAAACGAATAAGGCGACGTGATCCCACTGCCGATTCAATAAGAAAAGGATGAAAAAACCTAAACAATACACTAAGCTTCGCCAACTGATGGCTTTCGCCGGAGCAGTAAGTTGCAAAGAAACCGAGATTCCATGCCATGGAGCCAGAATGAGAAGGCCACGTACAGAGATTTTTTGTCTACCTCACAATAGCACCATTAATTTTTGCTGCAACCCACTTTATGGCATTGATTGCAATTAATGTGTGCCTAAATCTCGACCATCGATCTTGCACATTCAACGGACGAAATCAAAAGCCCCAAATAAAGGGGTTGCTTGGGATCATGACGTGGCTTCCTCTGAGCCGTTGGATCTCACAATCTAGACCGTCCAGACGGCGACACCTCGGGTCGGAAACAAGGGGGCAGCTTATATAATTGTATATATATAACATATAAGTTATTTGTTGATGTATACCAACACACATATGATGCAATAGAACAAATAAGCTAACCGTAAGGCCATAATCTGCTTGTGTATGCAGCACAGCTGAACAACAACGGCGAGTCCATAGGGATGAACAGACTCCACCCAGGCCGCACCCGGCAAGGAACCTGTACGAGGAATTTGGTCCCATGACTCCCGAAGAGGAGATCTCGCAGATGAGGACAAACCTTGATCAGATAAAGGCCTTTTTGGCAGCACAAACAGGAGTTGGCCCAGGCGACAACGTCCAGTTACCGGAAACACCACCTCGAAAGGCGGGAAAGGATAAGAAGAAGAGCAAGAGGAGGAGGTCCCCCAGCACGGAATCCTCTGACTCAAGCTCGAATTCGAACTCTGATTTCGAGGAAGAGGCAGAACAGGTGCAGGACCGTAGGGATGGCAGGCCCAAAGATTCGAAGACCTCGGACTACCAGAAGAAGGTAGACTCTGCGCTCAGCAATATATGGAAAGCAAGAAAGTTGGAGCAATTCTCGGGAGATAACAGGTCCAGGATGGAAGCAGAGGCATGGCTAGATGAGATGAGAGAGTATGGCAACGCCTATAGCATGAAAGACAAGGACAAAGGCAGGGTGGCAACAGCCAACCTTAAGGGAGCAGCTTGCATTTGGTGGAAGGGCTATGCTAAGGCCCATGGGTTGAACAGGGACAGTTGCAGGTTCAAGAAGTTTGCTAAGGCATTCAAGCGTCACTACGTGCCAAGGGAACATAAGTGCCACATGATGCAGCAGTTCCACCGATTGCAGCAGGGCAACAGGTCCGTGCAAAAGTACATAGAAGAGTTCATGAGACTCAGGTTGTATGTGCCAAAGTTGAGCGAACGCCACGCAGTAGAAGGGTACATCGAGGGACTGAATGAGGAGATAAGGAAGCTGGTAAGAGCAATCAACCCTCGAACAGTATCAGAAGCGGAGTCGAAAGCAGTTAGTCTGCAAGGTTGGGGACCTCAGAACAGCGGCCAGAAGCAGCAGTACTATCAGGATAAGGGCAAGGCAACCGAAAGTTATAGCCCTAGAGCAGCTAGCCCAGGTCCAGCTAAGGCCCCATATAGTGGCAACTATGGGAAGCAGCAGGAGAAGAAGCAGGTGTCCTTCAAGGATAAGCAAGAGGGGTCAAACTACTCCAAAGTAGTGCGATCCTTTTTGCAAGCAATGCCCGAGGAGAAGAGGCAGGAGTGCATAGAGAAACAGCTTTGTTTCAGGTGCTTCCAGCCAGGCCACAGAACAACGAACTGCCCCTTCGTCATGAGTGCAGCATTAGCAGAGTTGGGTGGATGGGACACTCCTTCCGATGACGATGGCGGAGAAGCACGTGACTTCATTCAGGGTGAGTGTCACATTTTTGCTGCCATAGATACAGAACAAGCAGAGAATCAGTATCAGGTAATCTCCACAATAGGGAAGGCTAAGGCCAAATCATTCATAGTCCTGATAGACTCGGGAAGTACCCACAACTTTGCGTCCCCAAGAATGGTTGAGATGCTGAAGCTCAAGCCGTTGAAGTCAAAGCCGAGACCCGTGGCAAGTGGAGCCGTAAGACACACGGCTGGTAAGAGGATAAACTTCGACATTGATTTGCCAGGAATCAACATTCAAATGGGGCCAGAAGTCATGAGCATCGGGAAGTATGACTTGATCATAGAAATGGAGTATCTTGGCCCAGCAGGAGCCCTCATTGATTGCGGGAAGCGAAAGGTGACTCTCACAGCACCCATTTAAACGGCAAAATCATAGAGATTACAGGTAAATAAGTCATTCCCATCATGCAGTGTATGTCTTCTAAGCAGCTGCTCAAGTGCATTAAGAGCGAGCGGATAGCATATATCTTCAAGCTTCAGCTCGAAGAGCCCGAGTCAGAAGAAAGCAAGGAAGATAAGGTGCTCAGCAAGTTGCCAAAGCAGATTGCTAAGTTGATCAAGGAGTTCCATGATCTCTTTCTAGACTAGATCAAGCAGCTTCCTCCTTATAGGGGAGTTGAGTGCGAGATAGCACTCGAACCAGGAACGAAGCCGACGAGCAAGGCTCCGTACAGGATGACGACACAAGAGCTGACCGAGTTGAAGAAGCAATTGCAGGAATTGCTAGACCTAGGGTTCATTAGACCTAGCGTCTCACCATTTGGGGCACCCATTCTTTTTGTGAAGAAGAAGGATGGCAGCTTGAGGATGTGCATAGATTACAAGCAGCTGAACAAGCACACCATCAAGAATAAGTATGCACTTTCCAGATCAGATGACCTGATGGATCAGCTCCAAGGGGCGAAGCTCTTCTCCAAGATAGACCTGAGTTCGGGGTACCATCAGATCAGGATAAAGGAAGAGGACGTCTACAAAACGGCTTTCAGGACCAGGTATGGGCATTACGAGTTCACAGTAATGCCATTTGGGTTGTCAAACGCCCCAGCAACGTTCATGAGGCTCATGAATGACATCTTCAGGGAGTTCTTGGATACTTTTGTGATAGTATTCTTTGATGATATTCTGGTGTATAGCAGATCCCTGGAAGAACACGTACAACACCTAAGGAGAGTGCTCGAGAAGCTAAGGAGGCACCAGTTGTACGCTAAGTTGTCGAAGTTCCACTTCGCAACGGAGAGGGTGGAATACCTGGGCCATGTGATCTCATCAGAGGGGATTTCGATGGATCCCGCGAAGATTGAAGCAGTCATACAGTGGCCGGCGCCGAAGAATGTCCATGAGGTCAGAAGCTTTCTTGCCTAGCAGGATACTACAGGAAGTTCGTGAAGAACTTTGCAAAAATAGCGGCCCCGCTAACGGATTTGACGAGGGCGGAAAAAGTGAAAGATTGGACAGATCATTGGCACAAGAAAGCCCAAGCAGGATTCAAGATGTTGAAAGAAGCCTTGACAACCGCCCCCGTCTTGACCCTGCTAGACCCAGAGAAGGACAAACTTGTGGCAACAGATGCAAAGTAAGATTGCCACAGGTGCAAGCCGATGAAGGGTGAAGAGCGAGTAGTAAACTACTTAATTCCTAAAGATGAACAGCCAAAACGCGCCATCGGACGCGATGATCAAGAATTGATTGCAGCTTGTCGAGCACTAAGAATTTGGAGGCACTACCGTTAGGGGAGGAAGTTCCGATTAGACTGAGATCATCGAGCCTCCAATATGTGTTCACGCGAACCACATCTCAATGAGACAAATAAGGTGGATGGAGTTCTCGAAGAATATGACTTTGATATAGTTTATAAGTAGGGAAGCTCAATGTGGTAGCAGAATGCGCTTTCAAGGCATCCTCCGACAACAAGAGTGCATCAAGAATGCAATCTCGACGCCAACAAATGACTCGGTAAGAAGATCGAAGAAACCTTGCCGACGTCATTTACTTCAAGGAAGTGTGGGCGAAGCTTGTGCAAGTAGGCAAGAACATATAAGGAGAGGGAGACCTTCAAGAATTTTAAGAAGGAAGTTAACCTTTTGTACCATAAGAACAAGTTGTGTGTGCCTGAATCATCAGGGGTGAGGAAGTTGATTCTCCATGACACCCACAACAGTCCAATAGCTGGCCACGCAGGATTTATGAAGACATATTGGCAGCAGCAGGTATTATTGGCCAGTGATGAAGAAGCAAGTGGCTCGCTACATCAAAGAGTGTCGGTGTGGTCGCCAGACTAAGGCGAGCGTGAGCAGCCAATCCTGTGGGCATTGGAACCATTAGCGGTCGCCGAATGCTAAGTGGGAAGTCATTAGTATGGACTTCATAACAGGGCTCCCGAGGACAGTAAGAGGGAAAGATGCCTTGATGGTTGTGGTCGACAAGTTGTCGAAGATGGCACACTTCGTGCCTTGCAGGACCACCGACACAGCTATGGATACAGCGAAGCTCTTCACCAAAGAAATTTTCAGGCTCCATGGCATGCCGAGAGAGATCATCTCCGACAGAGACCCGAAGTTCATGAGTGCCTTTTGGCAAGATCTTTTTGCGACAATTCAGATGAAGCTGTTAATGAGCACGGTCTATCATTCTCAGACGGACGGGCAAACAGAGCAGACCAATAGAATTTTGGAAGATATGCTACGAAACTATGTCTGGAACAAGCAGAGCATGTGGGAAGAGTATATTCACTTGGTTGAGTTCGCTTATAATAGCACCAAGCAGGAATCATCCCAGATGTCGCCGTTCATGATCAACTACGGCTACCAATGTTTAACTCCAGACACTTGGCACAATCCTGTGTCAAAAGTAGAGGTTTCGCAGCAAATGTTGGCCGACATGCAGCAGCTGGTAGAAGAGGTCCGAGGATATCTTCTTGCAGCAAGGAGTCGACAAAAGAGCGTCGCCGACAAGCATCGGACGGTCAGAGAGTTCCAAGTTGGCGACAACGTGTGGCTCAAGATCAAAGTGAAGCAGGCGAAGCTCCGCATCGGAAATTGTATGAAGCTTGCTCCAAGGTGGGCTGGACCTTTCAGAATAGCCAAGAGAGTAGGTAACCAATCCTACAAGTTAGAGCTGCCAGCACACCTAAAGATTCATAAAGTCTTCCACATGAGTTTGTTGAAGAAGCATACTCCAAATCCAGATGAAGTCTTAGACACTCCAACGTTGTTGGAAATGACAGAAGAGCAGCTGGAGATAGTCCCAGAATTGATTCTTGATAAAGCATTCAAAAAAACAAGGAGATCAGAGTTTCTCCAATATTTGATCAAGTGGAAACACTTGCCGGTGGAAGACGCGACATGGGTACTTAAGAAGGATCGGAGCAATGGGACGACAAGATCATCTCCGAAGAAATCGGCTCAGGCATGTCGATTTGTGTTTAGAATAATTCATGTGTAGTTAAGATTAATCTACGCATGCAACCTATGCTAGGTATGGATTGCATGCGTTGTTACCGATGATGGAACCACTACGGTGATCTCTAGGACGTGGTGTAATGTCATTGTAGGCGTGACTGCGGTTTTGCTTGGATGGTAGATTAAAAAGTCTACTTCCGTCCCACGGAAGTAGATGACCTCGAGAGATAAGAGGCCATTCAGGCATGCATTGATAGGAAAGCACCTCTAGTCAATGCCTACGGGGAAGACCCTATCCTTCACGCCCCAAATACGGGAAGGACCCTATCCTCCACGCTTGGGCAACTAAAGGTGTAGGCATGAGCGTCATATAGGCATTATAGGGCGCTGTCTCCACGGCCACGATGGAAGAAGCACCCTCTTCCTACGCCAGGAGATTAGTCATTCATCCATCTAGTAGTTAGATGGGTGGTTACCTTATAACCATAATTCTATTAATAATTAAAATGGTACTAACGTAGTGTCGACCTGCAGGCCAATAGAGCGCTCCAGAGGGCAAGGAGGTCGAGCTACGAAGACTTGCAACACAAATTTTGTTGGAATGTGTTGCAAGGAATGAAGAGTACCTCGAAAGATAAATGTATATGAAACTGTTGAATTTTGATAAACAAAATGTTGTGATAAGTGAGACTGATAAGTACCTTGTTTTAATGAAGTTAAGAATTGATAAATTATTTGATAATGTAATGATGTAATAATGTTTTAAAAATATTACTTTAAGGCAATCATAATAATTGTGTAAGTATAATAGTAAATATTGTATGCATCAAGTTGATTGTAGGTTAGGAAGATCCCAAGGTGGGGAGAACCACGATGCTGCGGACAACATCATTTCAAGGTGGGGAGAATGTGACATTCCAGCACAGTATACGATCCTAAGACGTATACTGTACTACCTCGTCACGCGTACACGCCATCTCGACTGACGTGTACGCCAACGCGTAGCCGAGCAAGTAGCACCCTAGGGGGCAACTTGCAAGGTGTGCACATTTACCCATGTGCACATTTATCCAAGTGTACACACTTACCCATGTGGACACTTTATGCCACCTAGTTAATAAAGGCAAGTGGGCCACACCCAATTATCCCACATGCTTAAAGGGATAATGGGAAACCCTAGCCCTAACCCTTAGTCTATTTAGGGATAGGAAACCCTAACTTTCTATTTTCGTCCATAGCTTTCTAGGGCTCTGTTTTGCTTGCTCCAAGAGCCAAACCCGCCTCCCAAACTCTGTCTGAGCAGTCTAGCTCATCAGTTCCCCTTTCTAGCTTCATCTTCTAGCAGTTCAGCAGGATGGTCGAGTTCAGAGTAGGAGGAGCGAGCCAAGGATCAGGTATTTTGTCAATTTAATAGCCTAAACCGCCTCCCAGTCATTGAATAAGTAGGTTTAGCCTATTAAATTGCCCATAGCAGTCATCTAGATCCCCAGGTACCAAGCCCTAACTAAAGAACCTAACTCTGTGATTTAGATTAGATCTTGTTCTTTAGTTCTTTGTGATATGTATGATGATGTATCTCTGTGGACTCATTGTATTGGGAAAGGGGGTAGAGACCTTACCTGGTAGTTGATGCTCCTAGCTAGCCTCTTTAGTGCACTGTAAATTTGGCCTGTGTACAAGAACCAAACCTGGTTGTGGGTGAAGGGGCCAGACTGGCTTACAAGGAGGTTCGTGTCCTGACTCATGATCATGTCCCTTTGGTAGTAAAGCCTATCGGGGACTATCGTGGACTAGACCTAATGCTCTGCCACTGCATGCGGGCTTTGCATGGGTTCGACATTTTTGGGGTAGTGGACACCTTCCACGGAGTTCACCGAAAATGCACGGGCGGTGGCCCTCTAGTCACCTTGAGTCGCAAGATGCCAATCTCCTCGGAGGGGAGCAATCCCTACCTGCCCCATTAAACCTGGGGAGATGAAACCCAGGAATAGCCCCTTTGGCTATGCATCCGGCGGGCTACAGTCAAGTCCCAACACTTTTCAACCTACTCTGCAAATTGTGCACAGGAGGGGCGGATGGAGTGGACGACCCCAAGCCATGTTCTATTGCCAGCCAAATCCATTGCCATGAATTCTGCCTCGTAATGACTCCCTCGGAGGCCCAAAGCCGCCGGGCCATCCCTCTCGAAGTCCCGAGCCTTGGGTAGGAACTCCTATGTGATGTGCTGATCTTTGTCTATGCAGATATGTGATGAGCCATCCTTCGTGATGGACATGTGATGTTGATGTTGTATACTGACATGTATGTTTACGCTTCCGCAGCTAGGTAGGCCCTGAAGGGAGATAGGGTAAAATGACCCCTTCATTCTTCCCACTGGAACTCAGGTTGCAGTGACACATGGAGGGCCTTGTATCAGCATGGAGCTGGTATGGAGGATGAACTCATGTTTGTATACGGTGAGTGCACCGTATACGAGTAGGGGGCGTCACAACTTCAGTTTATCATGAACAATGGCATATTGATGAATTATATAATCTCACCATGTGAATCTGCTTGGTTGGTTCAAAAACTAGCTGGGCTGGACCACTCTATTCATATGTTTTATGACTTGTGCTTTTTCGAGGATGTGGTGCATTGTCTCTTCTAGTTTCCTTTCTGCTTTCTTTTATCTCCCAGGATTGAAGAATATCAAATATGTAGCATAATAACAAGGGCTTCCAGGGGGATTTTGATATAGATGCATAAATCACTATCCTTGAGACCATAGACCATACCTCTAAAATAATTTAATAGATTATTATTAAGAGAGAAGAAGTACGTTAGTTTGCTACTTGCCTTGGTTAAAGCTTCTAACTAGGATAGCATTATTTTGGTAGAGATTCGGGTCTCTGTATCTTAAAATCTAAAACCTTAGGCGAACTCGTATAAAGATGAGTCCTAGCATTTTATATTCCAAAACCTTAGACGAACCTATAGGCGATCCCATTCATAAATGAACATAATCGAAACAAAAGCCACCCAAAGGCCCCATCATATGATCTAGACCATAAGATGGACAAATCCGATGACAACGGTAGTCCAGGGTGCATCTCGTTTAGAATATGTCCCTATCTTGAGTTCTTGCTATGGCAATGTGGGAGCTGCTATTCCTTAATAATGTCATTATCTTCAACCTATGGCAGTGACATCTAGTAATGAACTATTATCCAGGTCAATCTAATATCCTTCAGAAGCTTGGTAGTTGGTTGCAAAAATATCATCATCTTTCAGCATTACCACATCATCACCACAACATTAACTGACAGCTCCTGACTTTTATTGCAAGCAATGGCTATGTTGAGCAGGGACTTTTCGTGGAGTTACTTTGTGAAATTTTGCAGGTTTCTAACCCCTTATTGTAGAACCATCATGGCACCGATTGCTCAACAGGCGTAGCAGCTTTTCAAACTAGTTGCAGTGGCAATTAGTGGCCCTAAATTCAATTGAGTAATCATCAAATTTATAGTGTTGTAGTTTTCCGGATGCATACTCAAATTTGCAACATGAAATTCAACTTTTTTGACAGGCTTGTTTTCTTGGAGTTCAGCTTCAAGACCTTAATGCTTCGACAAGTTATGTTCCTTAAGATGGAAAGGGTTTGACATATGACAATAGTGATGAATAGGAGGTGTAATGGATATTATAATACTCTAACGATAACACATTAAAATACATCAATTTCGAGATATCTTTACATGCATGCAAAAGCAAAAGCAAGGAAGAAGTCCACTTGTGAACTAACTTCTTTGCATCAAGCATGTGTTTAAATCTGCTATGTATCCTTATTGCATGGTTTGCTATGCTCCAACTAGGTTGTCACCGGAACAATTATTTTATATATGATTTGCTATGCTCCATGCTAGCTTGAGGCGCACAACTTCTATGGAGATAAAAAATAACAAAGTAATCTGAATGTTAATTACAAATAAAAAAGTTAGATCATAAAGAAGAACGAAAAGTCATACTCACAAGCTTCATCAATGCATTATATTCCAAATTAATTACCCATTTTGCAAAACCTCTGATTTTTTAAAAAATTTCTTGTTTCTCACGTTAGCATTTTTTTTTTTTTTGACAATTGATGATGCCATTTAAGGGGCGTTCCTCATGTCAGTCGTTTCATTCTTTAAGATGATCAATACGTTGAACTGCCCCTTCGCATTCAAACCTTATTTCTTGCTCTAACATTGACGACGTTGTTTGTTGCTTCAAACTCAAGCTTAGGATTTTAAAATTTATTATTCTATCTACAAAACTGTCAAAAGCCTTGTTATTTGACCTATTATATCATTATCAAAGTTTCTTATCATTATTAGGCATTTAGATAGTACGCATGTGGAAATATATTCTGCAATTTTGCTCAATATGTAAGAGCTCTTTGCATTTTAAATGTGCTAAAATCTTCTATATTTCATGCTTCTCTTCTTCATTCACCTTAATCTACCTTTCCAACTTTTCCTCTTCCAATCCCTCCTAACAAATCCAACTCAAGTATTTGCCCCAAGCCTGCCTTACTACCCAGGCAACAACCCAGGCAAAACAAATGAACAACTGGAAGTTTGTAGGAACGTGCAATAAGAATAAAATAGAATAGAATGGTTTTTAATTATTCGCGGAGATCAATCGGCCTATGGACCCAATAAAAGAGCAGCAGACTTATTACTGCTCGAGTTAAAAAAAAATCCTACCTTGAAAGGTTTTCGAGGGAAAAGCCATGGCAGCAATAAGAAGTGTTATCAAACTGTACATATATACACAAGTTTTTTAATCGATCCTACAGTGCATGTTCCAGTTTGTGCATGTTTTAGTTTTCTATGAGTTTATGAAGATTCTCCCTTAGATTTCCTTAGACTTCCTTAGATTTTATGAGATTCTCTAACATTCCAGCCAAAAGTTACTATTTTTAGGGACTTTTCAAAAGCTATTATGTTTCTATTTAGCATGTCGCTATGGTGCAAGTTCCTATGGTGCAAGTTCTTATGAGATTATTTTAGAATTTCCCTAGATTTCCAAAAATTATCCCAAGAAGTCTCTAGATTCTCCAAGATTCTATGTGACATTATGAGACTTTGCAACATTCCATCAAGGCTTCCCCGAATTCCCTTGGGTTCTAAAAAATATTATGTATATTCCCATAGATTGACTTAGATTCTCTTAAATTTTATGAGATACCTTTAGGTTCGCTTACATTCTTTTAGACTTTGTAAGACTCTCTTAGATTTTATGAAGGTTGTAAGAATTTGTGCATTAGAATGTAGTTATAGTTGTTGCATGTTGATGTGGTAGTTACAATTGTTGCATGTCGACGTGGCAAGGGCTGCGATTAGTTTTATATGAAATTTATCCATGGAATTCAAGCACCATTGGGTTGATGCAAAAATAAGAAGGGCATGGTTTATTAAGTATATTTGTTCTATCTATAATAATGTGTGAGAATATTGGGGTGGGTGGTTGTTTGTCTATCATTATTGTTTCTTCAAGTTTCATGATGCAAATGTAAGTAGTGGGCCAAAAGAGTTTACATTAGACACTTTTTATGGTTCATGGTTATAGTGAAGGTTGTCTATTGTTTAAAGCAATATTAAATAACCTAAGTTGAGTATTCATGGTTGTAAAATTCCCCATTATACTCAGAGAACCTAAGGTAATTATCTATGATCCTAGAAATTCGATTATTGAGCAAATAGGTGGGTCGCCGCTAGGAGATCTAGTTGTTGTGTAGGGTTTGTTATTCGGAATTATATTGTTCTTGTGATGCAACTGCAACTAATGATCCAGAGAGATTTATTTTAGATGTAAAGGGACATAAAGGTTGGTGGGTAAATGGCAAAGTTTGCCAAGTTCAAAAATTGTCGATTGAGTTTGATTAACATATATTTGACAGACATGGAGTTGAGGATGTATCCATTACAATGTAGTTGCAATTATAATAGTTATTATGACTAGTTATTGCCTAGCTTATTTCATCCCTTTACTATGCACAATTTTTCGGGATAGACTTTAGGTATTAGGATCATTTTTGTCTTACCCAATAATTGATTCCATAAGAGGCCTAGTTGTAGTGTGATACAGTTCAATGAAATAGTTGCTTTGCCTCGCATAGCGATGCATGTGGGTAACCATATAGGTGTGTTAGTGTTGTTTGATTTTAGGTAGTACTTGCTGGGGTTCTACGTTGATGTATAAGGGATACGAAGGCAACATAATAGTTGTTAGTATTTGTTGCTAGGTCTTCAGAGTACGATTGATTCAATTCTATTGGCGTGTGAGTACAATGAATACTGCCCCTGCAAATGGTAAAAGATAGAAAATAGTAAAAGCTAAAGAATGCCAAAACTCAAAGACCTTAGAGTGTGATTGATTCAACTCCATTGGCATGTGAGTATAATGAAACACTAGGTGCAAAGGGGGCATGCACAACTTCAGTTATTGAATGTCAAAGCAATGAGGGATGTCATGGATTTCATATGAAATTTATCCATGGGATTTGAGCACCATTGGAAACTTGTATTTTTTGTCTAACAATTCCCCTTCATTTATGCTACCAACCATCAATAGGATGTAGCTACTATAGGTTAAGTGCACTTTTTAACAATAAACTTTATCCATATCACATTATCTGCATGTTTCCTAAGCAAGATTGCATATCAGAACACGATATCAAATACTAATCATGGAAGTGGAGTACCACTAGGTGCAAAGGGGGCATGCACAACTTCAGTTATTGAATGTCAAGGCAGGAAGGGGTGTCATGGATTCTAAATGAAATTTATCCATGGGATTTGAGCACCATTGGGTTGGTGCAAAGGCAAGGAGGGAGGCCATATGAGAAGATTTCGTGGCTTAATATGTTAGTTTTATGTTAGCGTGTAAAAATATTTTGGCACCAACCACAAAGACGATGGCCTTCGCACATGAAAGGAGGGTGTGGATGAAAACATTTCCAGACTATTTCCCTACAATAAATCAAACTATCACATTGAATAACGTGCAAGCAAGCTGCAGAATATCCAAAGCGTGGCAACATCTTTCCATAGAGAACGTAGATTTGAAGCTGAAAATGCCATACTCATCAAGAAAGCTAAAGATGTATCAGCCTTCAAAACTGCTCATAAGCTACAAGGAAAACTCAAGAATGGAGAGTTGGTACTGAAATGAGACAAGTAAAGATAGGACAATGCAGAAAAGTTTGAAAACCTATGGGAAGGTCCACTTGAAGTAATTGGTGTAGCAGGAAAAGATTCTTATTGACTGAAGTCTGTTGCTGAAGATAGGGAGCTTCCAAATCCCATCAACATTCTACGTTTGAAGTGGTATTGGCAGCTGCATGTTGCCTTAACTTTGTTTGAATAGGCTGAAGTTGTTGTAGTAGATATGATGCATTTAGAGTTCAAGCTACTGATCATGAAAAAACTTAAAAAAAAAAAAAAAAAAAAAAAAATCCAGACAGCACTAGCCTTGACATAAGCCTTACTAGCCGCCTCTACATACCTCAGTCAATCCCTTGGTACTGTTATCATCCCAACCTAAGCCGGGCTAACTTAGACTGGCACATCTGTTTCCCTGGATTTCTATTTTATAATTTTAATGTTTGCATAATGCATATTTTAAGTCTGAAAGTCATTTCCCATACTGATGGACAATTATCAGTCAACTATAAGCACACAGGATAATTAACAAGATAAACTTTTATACAGATCACGAAAGACATGGAACATCCAAATGACTGTCCAATGACCAAATGATACCTTAGAATTGAACCTCAAGTAAAAACTTACAACGATAATATTTCTTCATGTCCATCCACTTTGTAACAAAGATTAAAGTCAAAGTATCCAAAGGGAACCAGTATATTATTTGCATAAGCAACAGAATAGTAAATATTTCAGACCTTTCCATAGAATAAGAAATAATCATTTTTATCCCATGTCTTTTGCTATAGTAATCAATCTTCCTTATCTTTGGATTACTCAACCAGGCAGAACACTCGTAAGGTGTCTTGTTCTGCAATTTCAACTTAAAAAATATAAGCATTGTGCTCAAATATATTCATTTTAAGAAAGAGAAGTAGACAATACTTATCTCGATATTTAGAACCATATTTTAGCATGGTCTTGATCTGAAAAATAACATCGTACCATCCTACAAAAATCAAAGGAGGTGAAGTTCTGGTTACCTGTAGTCAACCAGACAAATGTTAGCCTCAGAAGGGTAACAATGAAAGGACTGGCAGGTAAGCTATAGAACTTCACGGCTTATCGCCCTTCACCTTATTGTGTTAGAAGAACTTAAAAGTATGAAATAAAAATGAAAAATGCAAGATATTTATGATCAACAAATTCATTGCATCAATGCAGCTGCTTGCGGCAAGCAGGAGTAGCAACCAATTATAGAGACCTTACATTTTGGCCTAAAGATTGGCAAAGACTGGTAAAGACAACATTGCATTAATAAACCAGCTACTATTTGCAAGGACTGCCATGGTCCAGAAATTATGATCCCATATGAATAATTGAGACCGAAATTCGTAGAACAGAATCTAGAGAAATTTAGTCATAGTATAATACATAGTCTTAATCTTGTGCACACCAGCGAGAATCAAGGTATAAATAAATTCGTATACCACATGTAGATATAGAATGTACAGACCTGGAATGGAGAGCTTGATCTATAAAACACGAACAGAAGTTGTAACTTGAACAAATTTCAGTTTTGCAGTGCTGGACCACTTCATCCACATTTTAGCCAGCAAATTCTAGTCCTTGTTGTGACATAAAGCATTCCAAAGAATCTCCTGGACCTTATCTACAACCTGATAAGAGGATGCATGCCAAAATGGAGCATTAAGACAAAACTCCATTGTCGTCTTTCAACAGATCTCAAAGGCAAAGGAACCAACATAGAGGAGCCAACACAGGCTTAGAAATGTGGAAACATGAGCAAAGGTGGATTAGCAAGCTCATAGGATCAACGATCCAACTCATGATAGGAGAAACAATGGAGAGAAAAGGCAGTATGAACATGAAGAACAATGGCAAAAATAAAATACGGAAAAGACGTCTGGAAGCAATCCAGCCTTCTCATCCAATCGTATAGCGACACGTGTCACTGTTTCTTTATCTGAAAATCGTCCAAAAACATTACTCGCCGTTCTGCCGTTTTTACTGCATGTTCTGTGTTTTTTACCCTTTATTCTGTTGTTTTACCGCTTTTGTCGCGCATACGTGGCCGATTGTTCCAGGCATCTTTTTGGTTAGGTGAAATCCCCTCAGGGCTTGATTCAGGAGGGGTCAAAGCGAAGAACCTCCTGGCGCGTCGGGCTTTCCCCTCCGGAATCAAGCCCGGAGGGGCTTTCTCTTATACAGAAGGATTTCTTGGAGTAGATCAAAGGCAAAAAGAGAGAATGAAGAAAAATATGGCGCCGCTATTGCTTCTGCCTGAGAACCCTGCCGCTAGGGTTAGGGCTACGTTTCCAGCAGATATATGTTGATACAGTCATTGTGAACATGGGGTCAAAATACATAATAATGTAGAAAAATACCTGCTTCCAAGGATTATAGACATGCCAAAATCCTTCGATTAATAAAGCCCACTATTATGTGGTCATAAATACAACCATTGCTTGTCCTAGAAATGTTAGGAGATGAAAGTGAAGGCTAGATCGACCACCAATACATGCAATAGCATGCACACCAAAATGTTAAAAAGATGCACCAAGTGGCAACATGCATGTACTTTCAAGTTTTTATTTGGAAAAAGTAACAAGGAAAGCTTTCTCGTAAGAATATAAAGTGGTATGCAAGTGGAAAAAGTTGTAGACTAAAGAGCAAACGTCCTTCAACTTAAATATAAGATGTTTTTGCTAAGATGCCAAGCGTAATGTGTGAAAATACATACCTTGCTCTCATCTTCAAACAAACTAGTTTTGAAATTCGTGCCACAATTGTTGTTCCAAGGCCCCTGTATAAGCAATTGGACATTTACATTTATTAATGTGTCTATATATATATATAAAAAAAAAAAAAAAAAAAAAAAAAAAGAGAAAAACCAAAAAACAACTTCAGTGATGTTGATTAGTGGTAAAAGGTTTGCTTTGAATGCTTTCAGTAGATAAGCTTCTATCTTGAGAATGTTGAGATATCCCATGCATTATAACATGTTTGCTTTTGTACTAACTCGTGAAGAGCAAAATGCAGGCAACAACAAGTACAAGGTCTCAAAGCTAGAGTTATTGTGCTAAAGTTCATTATTTCCATGCAGGAGCATCAGCAACATTCATCTCCATACTTCATAACCGTTCACACCTCATTCTTCCATCCCAATCACACCTTCATAGAATGTTGCTGCCATTTCTGCCATATAACAACAACCTATTTTGCAGCCTATTTTGCTAACTCATACAATGTCACATGCAGAATCACCATCTCATACCTCCATTTCATGATAATTTTCTCAAGAGTTGTCGTCAATCCATGCAGATCCCTTCTATCTCATCATTCCCAATCACATCCATCAGGTTGCCATCACACCTCCATATGGCAGCTCTGTTCTACTAACTACATATTTACTTGTCATGCAGGTTCATCAGTTCCATGGTTTCATAATCATTTGCACCTTACTTGGCCTGCCACCACATTACCTTGCTCTCATCTCTTGCAAAATCTATGTTGCCAACCATGCCTCCACATTGTCAACCATCACGAACTATAGGGAACTCATGTGCATAACTAGAGGCTGGGGGACCAGCCTATCCTTCTTTGTTTGGCATGATGCTGCCACATTTTGGTAGCATAGAAGAGCTATGCACATAATCTACACATCTTTCTCTAACTGTTGTCTAAAACATGTGTTCAAGTACTAGAAGTATGAAGACTCTCATCTTTGAAGATCACAAGTTCACACCTTAGTTGAAGAACCAAGGGAAGGACATTCATTGGATATCATGCAAGCATAGCAAGGAGGACAAGATTCAAGCAGGTAAGTTGAGTTTGAAGTTTGGAAGACCCCGCAAGATTGAAATTTGGAAGACCCCTCAAGATTATTTGGTATGTGGCTAGTTCCAAATCATTTTGGCATGAGTTCCATTCTCCAAGGCTTCTTACATAACCTTACCACCTCAATCCCATCCATGAACATCATACATGCTTCATAATTCATATTTTCTTGCCTCGCCATCGTCTTCCCTAGCCAAAGTTGGCAAAGAATCTTTTTTCTAGTCAAAACACACCATACATACATCACACACCCACCATACATGCACCACCTTTAAAAAAAGCAAGAAAATCCACCAAATATGGTTACTTCTATGGTCCAAGATCATCTTCTCTCTCTAAAAGTTAATCTAGAGAGAGAAAGTGCACATTTCCTTCAAACAAGTTTGGAGAAGTTGTGATGCTCCCTGCTAAATATACGGCTCCCGGCCGTACACTCGACAGGAAATCCCCCATCCGGTCCTTCAACCGCACGGGCCCTCCGTCTATCCCGCACTCTGAGATGATCGTAGTGCGAGAAGGGGACACGAAGGTGTCTTGCGTGCCCTTCCCCTATGGGCTCCTATCACAGCGGAAGCACAAACATCGTCAGAACTAGCAATACAAAACAACATACTACCTCGAAGGGTAGCTCAACCACATATCCATAGGTGCCAGAACATAATCATATGCCATAACATAAGAGCTCCTACATTGGCTCAGGCCACATAAGGAAGTCGGTTCGATTTGGATAAGCCTCAAGATAGAGCACCGGAGTCATAACAATGGCGGGGCTGGCATAAGACAATGGCTAGGGTTGACCACCCCGCCCCTCCCATTGCATACTTTGCGGATGGGCTAGATCAGGCTCTAGCATGACTCTAACCTTCCGGGATATGCAATCCCATGGCGTCACCCATCAGGGACTACTCCAGGTGCATCTCCCTGGTCCGCCGAGGTAGGAAGGGTTGCATCTCCCTTCAGGGGTCTAGAGGCTCCCATAGGCTGGCTAGGAGAATCGTGGCGACACACGATTGCCAGTGAACCCCAAAACAAGAGCCAAAGTGACACTTGCAACTCTTGAGAGGCGGGGCGACACCATCGCCCGGGAGGTGTGGGACCCATGCTCGGCCCACGAAGTGGACCCACCATAAGCCTAGCCCACTATGGGATCCCCGTAGCCCCCACCGGGGATCCTCCCTCCATCTTGCCTCTAGTCCGTTGTGTAGTCTTTGAGTCACACCATGGCTTCCATAGCCCGGTGGGTTCCTATGCACAAGCCACAACTAATAGGAACTAAGGGATGTACACTAGGAGCATACTACATATGGCCCTAGGTCTCTACCCCCCTTCCCAATACAAGAGGATCAACATGATCAACCAACATCACATACATCACATCATGATCAATATCGTATGAACATCTTAACCTAAACATACATATCTAACTAATAGTTAGGGTTCCTTGATTAGGGTTCAAGGTGTTCATCAAAGGCTCTAGGATGGCTCTACTCAAGACACAAAATACTAGCCCATCGGGTGCTAACTCCGGATGAACTAACACGAACTCTACTCAACCTACCTCCTCGGAGCGCTTCCTCCCATCCCCTGGCGTCTCCATGCTCCTTGGCGTGGGTTGAAGACTTGCTCCCTCAACGATCATGCACACCTTCCGAGGCTGCTTTGCTCCGGGCTAGGCTATGACGAGCGATGCTCGAAGCGGGGTTTAGGGCACGTAGATGAGTCTCCGGGTGCTAGGGCTGGAAAAGAGGTCTAGGGTTAGGGTTTATGCTAATATAGGTGTGGGTCCACATGGGATGCCCGCGTGGCATTACTAGGATGAGGCCGTGTGGCGGTTGCCCAATAGGATAAGGCCATGTGGAAATGGGCCTTATCCTAAGGTTATCTAAGTTAAGTAATTAACTTAGATGTGCACCCCTGCCACTTTCTAAGGCATACAAGGCTACATAGGTAGACTTGTATGGTGGCCGAATCGAGGAATATCGTATTTATAGCGTATATTCCTGCGAACGTCACATTCTCCCCCCTATAGGACAATCTTTGCGCCCTCGGCATTGCGCTAAAAATAACGAAACCTCCTCGATCGCAAAACAACACAAAGAGCATACACTTAAATTTAAAGCGATCAACTTCCTATTAAAGAGTTAAATATGTCAAATTTTAGGCTATATTTGTACTTATACAAAATTATATAGCCTTAACAAGGTTCCTTCTTACAATAATTTAAAACATTATTATAAGAGTTATTAGGGTTCATAATCTAAATTATGGTTCCCCCATCTTCTAAATGTCGCCCCACCTCGATGCTCCTTCTCACTTGCACGCACATGGAGCACATTACGTTAGTCTAATTAATAAGTTTGTGGTTTTAGGGGGCCACCCCCTTACCCATACCTTGCA